>DVQG01000056.1:0-22586 GCA_018231605.1 Papilio ambrax
TGGATGGATGTTTGTTAGAGTTTGTAGCCCAAACGGCTGAACGGATTTCGATGAACCTTGACATAGATGAAGAGGATAGTCTGGAAGAACACATAGGCTACTCAGTTATGTTTTTTTTTTATTCCAAGCGGACGGAGTCGCGGCCGCAAGTTAGGGTTTAATAATTCTTTTTCGTGAAAAAAATAAATATTTAGGATGTTGCACACGTTTGCGTTAAAGATACAATTCAATGTACGTAACCAGAAGTAAGGTGAAATAAATTAAACGTAATGCCCATTGAATATCGAGAATAGATTGAGAAGTGATTATATTACGCGGTCTGGCGCATGGGGAGCAACGTGTCTTGTCGTCTTGTGTTTCCACCGGTATGAGTTGGCCTCGCTTGCACTAGTAATGTCTGACTTGTGATATCGAGCGATAAATTAATACATAACAATAAGCGAAACTTGTAAACAATGTTATGATATTTGATCTTGATATTGAATTGAGATATTTTTTCACTTTTCTGATATAGGATGCATTCGTAATATCAGAACGAATTTCTCTTTTAAAATTTAACCGAAGAGCTTCATTCGACGACAATTGTAAACAAATTATTTATAAATTATTCTGTTTGCATTTAAGTCGTTGTTCGCTAAAACAATGGTTTGGTTGATGAAAGATAATGCTTCAACCTATCGATGTATTTGGAGATATGCTGTCGAAGGCCTAATGTTGAGTTTAAATGCGTTTTGACGACTTGTTTGTCTATATCACAATGCAATAGAAGTAAAAAAGAATTTGCTTGACTTTTTACTTGCAAAAATACAGCGCTTATTGCGATGCTTTATTTACTTAAATTTAAAGCAACAAAACCTAATTACTTAGCATTGTACTTGATTTTTTTTTTTATTGCCCAATTCAGTATAATTCTGTATGTACCAAAATTCATTCGTGTGATTATGGTGATGGTATCACTTACCATCAGGTCAATGTACGACTGATTTCATCTTGCAGTGGTGTAAAGAATAATTTACATCGCATACACTCGACATTACTAAACATATTGTAAGGTTTGAATTTTTACATAAAAGTGATACTTTAATGATTTTATTAGTAAATGTTAATTTTGTGCATCATAGCATGTGTAAATACACTTTTTTAATTCAAGTAGGATTGCAAAAAGGTACAATGTTTTATGTGCTATCGGTTTAATCTTATGTTTAAAATATTATTTTTTTCCTTTTTCAGGTAAGGCAATGTCATCTAAACGGGTGACACCTTTGGTGCGGATGAGGTATGATGTCCTAGTGTAATCCATCAAAAGATCTCCATCGTTCTTCTTGACAGACGCAAAAGGTCGCAGCGGGCGATGTTACAAATTCGAGGCGCGATGGAACAATTGTTATCACGGACGCGCCGACACCGGTTCTCATCCGTACACGTTTGTTTGACTGCGCTTTAAATACATGAACCTGCCCTCGGTGCGGCGGACAAACAGCCGGTCGTCCACCCCGGCGATAGTTACTTAATGCTCGTCGAATTAGTCACGGGCCACGCCAAATATTTGACTTGCGATCGTCATATGTGTCCGTATGTTTTAGCTATAAACGCCGACTTGATAACTTTATCAAATATTTGCTTTACATAAAATTAGTCACCGTAACCACGCAAAAATGTTGCATCAACAGAAATTTAATAAGTTTTATGAACTAATGTCTCATATTGACTATATGTTTTTGGTAATGTGTAACACGTTCAGTACATCATTCTCTGTATACGTACATCTAAATGATGTTGACAGTGTAATGTAGTGGGAAGGGGCTCTATGGAATATCAATAAGGCGATCGAATTGACTTTCAGATCTGAAATAGCGTGTTTACGCGAAGCGCGGGCGCCGTGCCAACGGTCAACTCGAATCTTACTGTGTTGTTTTGGCACATCATTTTTACCACTTTGTCTGACTATTCTAAACACCAGTGATTTGCGAATATAAAATATATTTATAACAATATTAGATCGTGATTGATGATGATGATGACGATGATGATCGATATTACATCAGTTTTATCTAAAGGCCATGAGAGGATATTATTATTGACAATTCAATTACAAAATCTTGCTTTTGTTTCCTTTTAACGGCATTGGTACATCAATAATTTCCATTAGCGCGTACTCAGCGTTAAAAGTTAAAACATTGTAATATGAAAGATAAGTTACTATAATAGCACATTAATGTTAAATGACACTAGTCAGTAACAAGAGAGCTGTGACTTTTGGTCGTCCATTAATGGTAATTTTCATGTATATGCTAATGACGTTAGACTATAATTGACTATTGTAATGTTATCGGCATGCGGTACATCTGACCGTCGTAACATGGATCTTCAGATGTGATAACGTAATAATGCGCTGTTGTGAATCATTTATTGTGTCTTTGATCGTGCCCCGAATGCCCCTTGCTCTGTTGCCATTCAATTAGTTACGCGGCGCGTGCCTCGGATGTATAATGGTATTACTATGTATTTTATGATAGATTTCTCTTGTCGAATCCTGACAATCAATCTGTAATTCAAATTAAAAGTTACATTAAAACGTCATTGCGAATAAATATAATTGTTACCAAGAAAGTTGAAAGACACTCGTCGGATGATTGGTTCCTAAATCAGTTTTTAATAAGGGTTAAATTATTAACAAATCACATGTTTTCGAGTTAGATTGCATACGTTGTTTAGATAACCTGGGTAATTGGTAAAGAGGTCACACGTCTCATTCGATAAGCCGTCTCTAGCCCGGCAGCCATCTTTTTGAAACCAGTTTATCTTTATTTTTTATCTACGTATGTTTACACAGCCACAGCTGTATTCCGTACGCCAAGATAATATAATGTGTTTGGCAACACGCGAGCTGATTAAAATTCATCAATTTAATTATAAAATAAACACATCAAAACACGCTTATCATTTTTATACCTATTAAACAATCAGACAATTTGCGCAAAAATGAATAACAACAATAATAATTTTGATAAAAAAATATTACGATTTGATTGCGATAACATTTGTCAGTTTGAAGGAGATAACTGTGTATAGACATGACTCCGCCAATCATTTCCGCGTCTTCTACTCAGGAAGCAGGGCTCAAAATGACAACATAAGCCGACTTTACGCACGAATACCTTTTAATCTGACACAATTGTAAATAGTGACATTTGTTGTAAAAAAAAAAGTTTTGGTCGAATAGAAACTTTGCCAGGAAATATGATGGACTTCTGGTGGGATGTACCTCATCCGTAAAGTTACCTCAATATCCTCTTACAGAACGCGAAGTACTAACTTAATCTCCTCTAGACACAATTTCGTATTTTGCTTAGACATTGTCTACATTGTTGGTCCACAGGTGAAAAATACTAGATTTTTGCAGATAATCGCTGTAAAAAATTCACAAATATCTAGCCCACGATTGTTATAATATTTTGACAATAGAGACTAGTGATTTATGTGTGTTTTTAAATCCAAACAACAATTAATATGCCAGGTATCTTCTCCGAGTATCCCTCAAACCTTTTACGGTAATCGAGCTACAACCGGTTTACAAGCGAGTGAACAACAAAAGGCGAATAAGACGCGCCTTGAATCTAAATTACAAACTTCTATATTAGTTTTTTTAGAATGTCTTTTAAAATCTTAAAGCTCGTTTTCAATAGTACGAAACAAGGTCAACATTTGTACACGTATTTTTTGTGGCTTATTTTTGAAATGATAACATTTTTTGCAATTTGTGCGTAAATATTGGAACTAATTAAGACTTATTTTTGATTACGCAATCTGCGATGCTCGTAATTGTCAAGAGTACTGATATTTTATCAATTGAATTAAATTTACCAAAGTAAACAATATCGGAATTACAAAACATTGTTATCATTACCGGTGCTAATATCACTTTATGTCAACCTTTCCGATAAGTGAATACATTATCAGGACACCAGCTAGATGAAATTTGTACCTGTGTTGTAGCCATAAAAAGTCGAATTCCTAATCACAAAAGTTGATGTGTAGGTAATCTTAAAAAGGTTCCGTGATTTTTGATCGCCAAAATATTCTTCCATTAATCTTTGAAAAAATCTTTTCATCCCCATAAGTAAAGATTTCAAAATTATTAAACATACTACATTTTTGGTTAGGAATTAATTAAACTTTCTATAGTTAACCGCAACACACCTCTAATAAGATTTCTTCATACATTCCACACGCCTTATTAAGCCCGGCTCCGGCTTAGAGGTCAGTCAGGACGTATCCGATCTGAAGAAAGCCGATCACGCAGCTATCAGCGTTATTAACACTCAACTAGCTGCCCCCAGGTCTCAGGTCAATTCACACGTGTCACTTTGACGTCAACCAATAATTCTCCAAGATAACTTTCTAATTGAACCTTTTTATGTCTTTGACAGACGTCATTCGAATGTCACTAAGTGGATGTCATTAGACGTTATAATTCCATGGAATCATTAACAAAACAATTAATGACAATTATCATCATTCTTTTATTTATTCCATTCGCCAGCAAAGAATGTAATTCTTAAAACTATCGGATTAAACTATGTATTTAAACTAGTGTATCGCAAGTAAATATTACTCTAAACCTAAATTTACAAACAATTCGTTATTACCGCATTAATTGTATTAAATGGAACGTGCTGGTAGCGTATTTAGTACAAGGACTGTAAGATGCCTACTGGCCCCAAAAAGTGTTGTTTGCACGACCAAATAGGGTTAAACTCGCTAACAGTTTTGTTTGTTACAACGCGCATTTTTCTTACGTAATGTACGATGGCGGTACTAAGCCCTTCTGTTACCACGTGTAACTACGTTATATCACCCTAAAGTATTTTAGCAACGTCTCTCTCGGATTATATCTATTGACTTCTTAATTAATATTTCGACTGATATAATACTGCGTTTGATAACTTGGGGTCACAAGATCTTTAAAACAAAACAATTTCAACAATAATGATCATAACATATTGGTTGTTATAGTTTATCTTTTAACTAACGTTTATCATAATGTGTTTTAGATTTGTAAACGTGTAGCAACACTGTTTTTTCTTTGCTCTATTCCTAGCTTTTATTTTGTAAGTTTTTTTCTTAACTTTAGATTGTTTCTATTTATATAACATCTGTATTTCAAGTCTACGTTTTTGATATCCTTTCATAATTTAACCTTTTTAAAGTACATAATTGTTTGTATGAATATGTTAAAAGAGTTCAACAAAAGTCTTAAAAATAATTTGTGACTGTTGTTTATAAAGTAGTTACCGAAAATTAGTAATTACAGTAACTCATGTCAACTAACGCATGTATCGTTAAACGATTAGCTGGTTTATAGCGCCGTTTACAAATCCGATTGCGAAATAAATTCAAAGCTGTATTAAAAGCCATAAAACATACAGATGTGGTGATTTACATAAGCTCTAAAAGCGAGAAGCGTAGGTTGATGTCATTCTCTTGTACCAGATACATTTGTATTTGTGTTGTTATTGTCCCACATTTTGGTCGTTTAAATGTAAAAATGCTACAGTTTTGTGCGACATCGATCAGATACAGACTGAGTTTTGTGACTGTATTTTTTTTTTGTTAATACTTTAATGTTTCTTCTAACAGTGCGACTATTATAGGTTGATTGGTTAAATGTACAAAATCACAACTGTTTTCAAAATCAAACAACATATGTTTCATAAA
Organism: Papilio ambrax; assembly: GCA_018231605.1. Lineage (NCBI taxonomy): Eukaryota > Metazoa > Arthropoda > Insecta > Lepidoptera > Papilionidae > Papilio > Papilio ambrax. The sequence goes on from DVQG01000056.1 coordinate 5,719, forward strand.
CAATCTCTATTTATATATTTATATAAAATTCCTCTAAATCCTCCGCCCACTAGAAATCCCTTTTTATTACTCTGTTTTTGCATTATTATGATAATGTTATATATGCACTTATCGGTTTTGTTCAGTCACCGTTTCGTCGGCCCAGCCTACAACCTTCGGCGATGTCACTAAATGTGACGTCACAAGTCTAACCGATGTCACTGGTTTATTTTTGTCTGTGAATTACTTTGTTGCACTGTCGAGGATTCCATTATTAAGTACTCAAAGGTGCTCGGGCACGAAACATCGATGACAATTTTATTTTAAAGATTTTTCAGTTTTTGTTTAGTACTGTTCTTTCCCAGAATTATTATTATTATTATGGCATTGAATCAAGTGCAGAGTTATGCCACTATTAGTTACAAAATGTGCAAAGATATTGTCGTATCCTATTATATCGATGACCAAATCAACCAAAAATTTGCTCCATACGATCGTCCACTCACCAGACTGTAAAATCCTGTCCAATTACGTCACGAGCAGCTTATTTTCAAAATGGCGACCGACAGAGTCACGCCACCGGCTGATGTCATCTCCGCCGTCATCGTTTGCATTTTACGAACAAGAATTGTTGAATCTCGAATACAATTTCCTTATTTGCATGTTTATTGGCCAGTATTTTAGGTTTCTGCTGTCCGCTTTGGATATTTTTATTCGTACTTTCTCTCATTAATTTCAGTGGGTTGTCGGTGGAGCGTTTCTAACTTGGTGGCTTATAACACAGCTGATTAGCATTCGGTGCCGGACTGTCTAGTCTGTTTTAAGTTCGCAGTGATAGTGATATCAAACGATTTCACTGAACTGTAGAATAGACGTGTTATTGTTACGTGGTGCCTTTTAAGTTGAAATTAACATACATTTGTTGTGAATGATTTGATCTTGTTCTTACCTGAAAGTGTTGAAGGACTTAAAAACTTAGAACAATGATCTTATTCTGCTAGTTTATTTAATCTTTTTTAACTTTAAGAAGGCAGTATTTCGCGGGGAAAATCTTTTTCATGATAAAACCGTCCCCAATTTTCGAGTTTCGCTAATAGATGGCGCTACAAGTAGCTTCTTTGTGTAGCCAGTCATACTCTATAAGTACTTGTAGAGTGTTAAAATTGCTATTTAGTAAAATAAAATAAGTCATTGCTTAGTGCTGCAAAAAGTTACATTTCAACTGGATGCATTAATTTTACAACTACGACAATATTCACGTGTTTGTAACTCGTTTATTCTTTTAAAGTCTATTTTACATTTTCCTTATTTAAATATATTTTAATTTCGTAGTCTACATTTACAAGCTCAGATTCAATAACAAGTTAAAAAAAACTGGTTGTAAGCCAAATGATACCTATTTATTATTCAATGGTGATTACATACTACGTTCCATTATCGACGAGGTTTTTATTTTTAAGTGTTATAATTTATTATCTTGTTTACTTATCAAGCCGGTATCGGTATCGTTCACATTTTATTTCTTTAACTATATTTATAATGTTAAATATACTTATGACTATATTAATAGTTATATATCTTTTCAACATGGAGTATTATCTTCATCGTATTGCTTGTTTAACTTATTTTAAAAATAAAACTACGTTGTTTTTCTAGTAAGGTAACTACATTTTTCTTGCTTGATGGATCACTATAAATAGACAAAACAACCATTTGAAAACTATGCAAATTAGCTCTTAAAACATTAGGTGGCTAGAACTTACAAAAAGTTATTTTTTTTGTACCAATCTCACGCAGCCAAGTGTCACGCACTGGTACGTTGGCGTAGCGCTATCCCGCTCGCACACTGCTGTAAACAATGTATCTGTCTCTCTCTGACGACAGCGGCGACAAGCCGTCTGGAGTATCTGAGAAGCAACTGCGTAACAAAAGAAACCCAAAGGTGCAAGGAACTAGGTTCTTTTTTGTTGAAATAAAGTTTGTAGTACTCCCCTAACTGTCGAGTCTTGTTCACCCGTTACCTGGAAGACCTTGAAATAGACTATTGAGGTAAAATAAATCTTTACCTTTTCAATTTATTTACTTTAACATATAATCTGTCAAACTGGTATTTAGACTTTATTACTCTTTAGACCTGATTTTTGTTATATTCTGTGCAATATATTGTGTAGTGATAACTTTGATAAATACGAATATAGAAATGTTTTTTTTTTTTTTTCATTTTTGTGTTTCATTAATCAATGTTATTAATACGCAGAAATTGCAATTGTCAGTGTCACTGTCACATTGTTTGAAGCCAAAAGAAACATCAATTTATTTATGTCGCTGCCACCTGGCAGAGACTCAAGGAACAGTTTAAAGTTGTCGTTACCGTTATGCCTTTTTGGAGAATCTCATGAACACTGCCTACGATACAATTGTTCACACAGTATAATGAAACGTAGTGGACATGAGACGTGCCAGGAAAGCCATTAGCATCTCATTACAGTCAGCACAGCGCCAACACAAAATACGGCAGATAGACGAAGTGGACGCAATATTTGCCTGTATGCCATTACTGATTCGCTACGTAACGTAAACCACGACCGAAATAACAATGATGATGAAACTACATCTGGTCGTCACGGCTGTTATTCTCGCTCGTTTCTCTAGTCGATGATGTCTTGTTTTTATGCTTTTTAAGAACATTAAGTGTCGGGACTAAATAAAACTTGTGGTAATACCTATGATTTTTTAAGAACAATATGTATTCTAATGACAACATATTCAAAGTTCATACATTTTGCCATTAATTTCAATTGAAATATTACACATCTATTGACATTTAACCCGGATCTACCCTTCATGTAGAAATGCAAGACACTCAATTACATGATTGTAATTAATGTTATGTTTCCTTACATAATTTAACAGGTAATAAATACGTTTACTGTGTACATAAATATTGCATCATCATTTGTAATTAATGCACCGCCTATACTCTATTAACTATCGGTAACCTCGTAAATAAAACTGTATGGAATATTCTAGAATGCACGACTCGCAACGTACATGTTGCATCATAAAAGGTTGATATTTTAATTGTGCCGGCGCGCCAATTGATACTAAATACGTCTCTGACAGCAATCACCGCGCCTCATAAATCATAAAACCGCAATTACTCATCTCTACACCGGCCACTATGACTCCACGCAATGAATATGTCCGACAAACTAACCATGGATTTATTGTGATTAGAAAACGATGTTGTTACAGCACACGATGAACTGTCAAGGTGTAAAATAAGTTATGACTCAATAAATTTGAAATGAAGCTTTTACAAGCATGAAACTATTGTAGTTTTATTACAACTTTAAAAATATCCAGCTAATAACGTGGTCACAGTGATTCTTCAAACGATATATTCAACACATATCCTAAGAACTCATCTGTGCTTAATGCCTAAAACTAAAGATCAAAATTCCAGAAGTTTAAAGTATGTTGGTCTGTTAAAGACGAACTAAACATTTCATGTGTTTTTTTAAGAGAAATAAAGCAACATTGTTGCTTTCCTGATGACCAGATTATTTTCGGTTTGGGCGGAACACCGCGTGGTTTCCGATGGCAACAATGCGGTGGTCTTTGTTGTTGTTAGTTTTTATGGACTAACCGAAAATAACATGCGACTCACACAGGCCCGACACTGTCCTGTCCGGCTTCTTTGTTATTGTTTTAAATAAACTTCACATATTTAGTTTGTCATTTTATCACTTTATGGTAAAAAAACAAATTTAAAATTTGTCGACTTGACAATTACATGTCGTGAAATACAATCGAAGTTACCAATTCTCGTTGAAAGTTTGAAACTAGAAATGTGTTTGGTAATTTTCCCTTGAGGATATTATCTATACCCTATCTTGAATTTACCTATAAGAAAGTTTACCTTCATATTTTTGAAAGTTACAACAGTACATATTTCCATCGCGAATTCCAAGAACTGTTGACAAATTGTGATTAATGTACTCTAGTTTCAACAGGTAAATTGACATTGGGCCAAAATCAATCCTCGTTAATGTTTATTTCTAGGAAAATATTTACACTGACCACACGATAGTCCTTGCAGTCTTTGTATCGAGTAAATTCCGCTTTTCTACATTTTTTGTAATATGCTCGAGTTAAGCAAAGTATACTTTTGCACTTAATTTTTTTTCGCTTACGATGTCTCAATTTTTTTGCAATAATTTTTATTCTTTTGGCATCTGTCGCACTTTTACTACGCAAACCGCCCACGTCTTATAAGATTTATTTCTATAGCGACCACTCAACATCCTTTGATTCGAGTTACGTTAATTACGTAAATTGATTATGTAAAAAATGTTTTATGTAACAAAAATAACAAACTCAATATGAAATGCAGAAGAATATAAAGACAAGATTTAAACATGTTTTAGTTGCAATTATGAGTTTTGAATGCTAACTATCTGGCTGAAAACAACGTGACTAGCAGGATAATACGAGTAAATACTTACAACGTCAGGCACTTGATACTATTCTAAGCCATCTGCCGAACAAAAACAAAAACTGTTTCATCTCGCATTAGTGTATCTGAGTACGGACAAAAAATACCATGACCTCACAATACGACCGAAGTACTCCGAGAACCAGTTACAAACCAATCGCCAACGTGTCGAGTTCGATAATTTAATCGCCTGATAATACAGTTACCGATACAACTATTTTGACCTAAATATCAACATTGCTTTTTATTGGCAATTCGTCTCTTGAAAAAGTCATCTAGTCTTGTATTGAATTATTTATAAACTTTATTGGATCAATAACAGTTAGGTTTTGCTTATATTCAAGAATGTTTACCCAACCAATAAGATGTAGCATTCCTGCTACCAAGTAACTGTAAGCAGTTATGAAACCTTAGAGTTTATGTACATCTTAAATCAGCGATAATTGTATAAGAGCACATTAGTTTTAATTTATAAATATGGTAATTAAGTTGAAAGGTTTCATTGTAATAGTAAATCGTTAGTGCAAAACTAAAGGATACTTAGTGAGTATAATTGTGAATCTTATATTTTAAAGAACACTCAATATTGTACAATTTTATTTGATGTGTAGGTAATACAATTATTTTATTTATAGTCAAATTTCAAATATGTAGTAAAATTGCTGCTTAGTTAGTATTGTTGTGTACCTACACTAAAATTACAAGTGATATACGACACAGCAAATTCCATGAAAACGTAAATTCTATTATTCACTATATGTATATTAATTTAAAATCTATTTCCGTTTAGTAACACAGCAAATTGCCTCCTCCATGTTGGAATTAATACACATTTTACTAGAAACTTCTACAACGGCCGCAACATGTGCAATTACATTACGAAGCTTTTTTGCACTAGTTTCAATAATTTAGCTAAATCAAGCAATCTTTTTTGTACCTACTCTATATTTTGTACTGACAATTTAATATATGTAATTATGTTTGGATAATGTTATTTCTATTTAAAAAAATGCTTCTAGTTTACTGTAATAAGATGTTACGGTAAAGGATTTGTTAAAGTTAGTAACTATATGATGGGATATAACGAATATCATTTTTAGCTTACTCTAACAGCTTCATTTTAAAAACTTGGATTGAAGTGCAACTAAAATTATTGATGCATTTCGTACTAAAACTCATATTGTCAGATACGTATATGTATTTTTTTGTAAAATGTAAACATCACAAAAGCTGAAAACATTTTAAGGCGTAATTAATGCTAATTGCCCTCCACGGCCGCCGTCATGGACAAATTTAGAAACTTTGTTTTTATCGCCACGTGACTATGCAAATAACAACAGTCGGCGTGGCGTTCCAGTTGATACCCTGACTATGTTTGTGTGAGTTGTACAACGAACACACTATAAAAACCGCATAGTAAGTAAATGCTAAGCATAACAAAAAATACATGCTGTGTTTTAGTAGTAGTAATGTATAAATTTCTACAGATAAAACTCAATGCTATTATGGTTGTCCTCTATGCGTCCTGAAATCATTTAACAGGTACTGATGAAATGTTCAAGATAAGTGCTTTGAAGGCACTCGCGAGGGTTTCTAACAAGCTTGACGCTCAACATGATATAAAGAACTTTTGTCTTAAATATCAAACAATGCCAGGAGAAAGTCTGATTCAGATTGGTTTTATTGAAAAATACAGAAACATTTATTTTTATATTTCGGTACTTGTAATTAAAGTAAGAGGATTTAGTTGAGTCAATGAATTATAGAAACATTCGCACTTCGCCCACGAATGTAATAAAGAATATTCGCATTGAAACCCGCGCCCGTGGCATTGAACTTCAAAATTCAATGCAAAACAATACAAGCCTATGAGCGAGCCGATTCGAAACCGCTTTAATATTCTCGCCACTCGACGATAGCCGATAAAGCATCTCGCGACTTTCGCCCAGCGGTGCGCCGCATAACAACAATGAGCAGCGAGCTGCTCCGGCTCGGCTCGGCCGATGATGTCAGACTGCCTTTTACGACGCCCCCGGCTGAGACGCGAACAATCGCTTTGCCATTATTTTTTCGCATAAACCGATAATAATTGCTCTCCAATAGTGCATAATAACCTAACTGCGCCTCACTTTAATTAAGTCGTTAATTTATACCCACGCGCACCGTTCTACTTCAAAACTACATCATGGAACAAAATGACGACATGTACAGTTTTCTGTCTTAAAAAGTAAACCACGTCTACTTGTGCGCATTTGCATGTAAGTGCATGGGATCAAAGTGGCTTTAAAAGTGACAGACAGAAGCCCTATTAAACTGTTTTTGTATAAAATGATTTCACGGCATCTTATCAGATTACGAAAACATGTCAAGATGGTGTTAGCTTAGCCGCATTAAAAATTGTAAAGACGAGGCATGTAACCCTTTTATAGTCCTAGGAGACAAAGTAATTTCTTAATAAGCTTTGTTATGTCGTATATAAAATCTGCAAAAGACTACAGTCTTTACAAGCGAGATTTGAAATAATTCATCATAAACATTGCATTAAGAAAAACATCCATCACTAAAATGAATGAAATAACTCAAACGTCTTGCTGTTTTAAATATTTTTTGTTCGTTTCGCCGAAACCAAAATTATTTTCAAATACGCTTGAACGCTTAACTGACCATTCTTTAGCTCATCCTTTAAAGCATTTTTACTGTTGGCTGCAATACAAAAGTATATTTTTAGTTAATACATTGCCAAGATCTAAGTATTTATGGAAAACCGAGTGGAAAGTTGACGAGCAGTTTCCTTAGTGTGTGACTTCTTTTGAATTGAAATAGTAAAATGTAGAGTTGCCTCTCAAAATTTATTTAAAAAATGTTATTTTATCATTAAGGGATTTTTTACTTAGGATTTGTATTTTTGGATTTTTGTATATATTCGATTCACATATAAACTACTGAGTCGATTTTTTAAATTCTTTCACCATTAGAAAGGCAATTTGTTTGTGAGCAACATAGGCTCTGTGTTTTATTATTTATTAATTTCACACAGACAAAGTCGCGAGCAACAGCTAGTTCTTTATATCAATAATAAAAAGTTGTACTCCAGATAAACCTCCTTAAACATTCACCGTGAACGTTCCTTGGCAAGCCTAAGCAGGAAGCACGTGACACCTTCCTTGGCGGTCATTTTATTGGTCACTTCCTCTTTTATTGGACACATTTCATTCTGCATGCAACTATTTTATACATCCGTTTCTAGGAGATGTTCTCCATTAAATTACTCTTATAACACAGTAAAAATGACCTCATTGTAAAACCTTCAAATATAAAATGAATACCGAAAATACTAAACAATTATGAAAGAGAAAATTTAACGGACTCAAAAGCGCAACTTAGCTTACAGTTCGAATTGTCTACTAATATGTTTTTTTTCATATAAATATTAGTTAGTAACAAGTCTCGTAAATGTGTGCCAATAATTAGCCCTGTATGATTAAACAGCGCGCAGCGGAAATGATTGAACTTTGCACTCGTTATCGTGTCGACCTAATGTTTATTTCAAAAGCATTACATAAATCGTTAACGCAGCTCTCGTATTGTAATTCAAATTTTGCTCCATAACAGAATATCCGCAGCTTCAAATTGAATAGTAATTACAGTTTAGGCGTAAATTATACTTAGTTGAAAATTGCCGGTTGTAGAGCGAGACGACGCGGACGGCGGGCGTGATGGCCTCTCACAAGCCGATTGCGGACACGTTAATTTGTATATTCTGTTGCAGCGAAATGTTGAACGTTGCTTACCTTCACACTCTATGTACCCTTGGCAACTCTCGTTATAAACTTAGATATCACGTGATATTGCATACACCAGTTTACAACTAGCTACAAACCTTTCATTAATGTTTTGTTTTGTATTGCGTTCTGTTTTTGCCTATTTTACTTCTTTTAATAATATTTTACGTAATTGTATCCTTTTCGAATTATCGTCATTCATTTCTCCTAAATTTATGAGAGTAATTTACAATGTTGTTCATCGTTGTAATCACCATTTGTATATTTGACGTTTCAATTGAGGGTCATTCCATCCACCTCCATTTAAACGCATCCAGCTCAGGAAAGAAGAAGCATTGAATTTTGTTCACTGAATAAAACCGAACTGTGTTATTTCGTGTAAATTTAATTGCTGCAAACTTATTTTTATAACGACTTAGACTTAAACATTGCAATGATTCCTATTTAGTGAGATTATATGCAAAAACATTGGTTTTAATTTGGTTGAAGAAACAATTGTTAAAATTAAGTAAGCTTTTTACTCGTTTGTGCTCTTCTAACAAAAAAATAAATTAGTAAACTGACGTCGTCTTTTCGTAGTCCAATTTCAGGATACGGGCCTATAGAGTTTGACACATGTCGCACTAATGAATATTCTTAGAAAACACTCTTCCACCGCCAAGTGTTATTAACCTTTAGTGTCTTTAATTTTAGCAGGCGACGATCGTTTAACACGTACTCAGCTGATCAAAGACTCGTTTAGACACTGACTTTGAAAGTGACGCGTGTACTAATTGGTCGGATTACAGAGGGCCATGCCCTTTTATTTGTTACACTGTTGCTCAGCTTAGCGTAACTGATATGTCTACGGTCAACCACGAAACCTGTCAAACGTACAAGTTTGATACCTAGTATTGAGGCGTTTACTTCTAATATTGCCTGCGAGTATACAAATAAACATGAAGCAATCAACTATGTTGCCATGTCAACTATTCCGACCACACCGAGGTTGTCATGAATCGATAGAATGCCACCCTTGACCCTTTGTGTATGTCGAATTACAAAACCGTAGAGCCGTAGTTTAGCGTCTGGTTATCTATACGTTTTAAAAATATTTTTATATTTGATTTAAACACAATGTTGTCTACTACAATTAGAATTTATTAGTCTAATATAGCCAGTATTCTTACTGTTGTAGTCCTTGTATAGTATTGTAGCAGAACTTTGAAATCAGAAATACTTCGAATTGCACTTGTTGATTCGATAATTGTTTTCAGTATGCCAAATCTGGGAGGTTTTCTAAGAATTGTACTGCAGAAATTTTCCCGCTGGCACGTATCACATTATTGTTATTAGCTACGTGCAATTATAGCTGATATGTTATTGAAAGCCCCTTAATTAACCGAAACGAATCATATTTATAACCTGTCTACAGAGATAATAAATTTTATTATGATAAATTAGAAAAGCTTACCAACCTTCCTTGCTTCACTTCTAATGCAGCCTCGAGAATTAATGGCTAGCAAACAAGGTATTACAACGTGCATTTGACTTCCTACTTGCACTTTCTTCATTTTAATGTTAAGCCGCTTTGTGGCTCTATTAAAGTCACGCGATATCTGGTAGTTCAAGATCGGGATGTTCACCACGTCATGGATAAACAGAAGTAAATACCGAATGCTTTATTAAAATGTATTAAACAATATTGAAACTATACATCTACATACAGTTTGGTGTTGTTTGTGATAACCCATACAAGTAAATAAGTACAAGATTTTTAATTGAAAAGATGTAGCAAAAGACTTATTTCCGAAAATATCGTTCTTGTTGTAAACTTGTAGATCAATTTATGAAACGTCACTAGCGGTTAGGATAGTGTACAAGGGTAGCCAAAACAAATGCAACGTTTGCCTTTGTCATGTCTAACATGCTTTTGAATAATTCCAAAGATACAATACTCGCAAAATGATTCGTTGTTCAGAAATAGAGCCGCATCTTGTCACGAAGTTAACTAATGATCACAATGGTAACCGCTACAAGGCGGTAAAGCTGTGATTTATCGTTAACCGCTGCAGAAAGGGTAAGCGTACTTGTAATAGATCTGTTATTGTTCGATACTATATGACACTAATACGGTGTTGACCTATTTAGCATTGAAAGAATATACGAATTCATCATAAATTTACTAACGTCTGTCACGTTTCGTTCTTGTTACTTTTGTCTTTGCGGTTGACATCTAGTGTGATACTGATACTTTAAAATAACTAGAATACCTATAGAAATCAGTTTCTCTGGGTATTCTAGTCTGGTAGGACTGATCTAATTTTAGCTGTTACGTCAGTGTAACAGCTAAAATTAGATTAGCCCTTGTAATATTTTTTTACCCTTGTCAAATATCACTAACTTTTTTGTCTGAGATATTAGATCTAAACTGAACGTTGTGCAAGATATTTTTCCGGTTGCACCATTTCGCAGAACGTCCTGGGATATTAAGATGCAGTACTGAGAAGCGATGCGCGTGGTACTCACTTTAATTACGGACGCAAGATAAACATTGGCGTGAGAGAATCGCCCACAGAAAGCACGCCGACTGTCACGGGCATCCCACCAGACAATACGTTTGACTCATAGCGTGCGTAATATGGCCTATTTCAAACTCTTATTGATATTTTTTATCATTTTCCTCTACTGCAGTTTTGTCACATGTAATGCCCTTTTATCTTTTAGTTGTATGAAATTATCTGTCATCATAAAATCCCACTCTTGTGTTAGTATTTTTTTTTCTCCTCGTCCTCAGTTACTTTTAATATTGGAAACTTTTCATAACAATTCCGTCTTCAAATGCTTTGAAAATGAATAACTCGATGATTTATTATTTCAATACATTTTTAATCGAAAAAGTTTAAAAAACTTTTCGAGATTTCTTATACACGTTATTGCTAAAGCACGTGAATCAGTTAAAAATAAACGCTCTACTGAAAACGTTTCATTGTAATGAATCTGAAAAGCACCTGTAAAAGAATCTTGCAAATAAAATTTGATTTCATAGGGTATAACATTTCTTCACATAAAATACAGAAGCAAAACTAATTTCAATTCTAACTTTCTAAAACTAATTCAATTTCATCTCACCTTCCTGGACGAGTAACATGCCAAATGTCCCTATTTATGTACGAAGCTGCTTATTAACGTTTATCCAAACTGCTAACTATCAAGTCTGGAGTCTTGAAATAGTTCGGTAAACAGACTTCTATCGCCGCCGGGCGTTATTTCTCTGTCAATCAATACTGGCATATTACAAAATCATGTCGAATCGTTAATGTTCTCGTAGTACAACTGCCAACGAAGGATTTTGCAAGTAATTACTTTTGATCATAATAACACTTCATAGTTATAGATATGTATGTTACTAAACAGCAATGGCTGCCTACGATATGTAATTAGACACCAGTTAGCAAGCTCGGTCAAACCAGCAACGGTGGCATTCCTTATCAATATCCCAGACGTAACTCTAGAACATTCCTAGACTGCTATTAAAGACAATATAATTAATGTCTAATGCCGTTTAAAGGCTTGCACTGAAGTCGTCCTTATCAGTTCATAGAACTGTTATTGATTTGCAGTAAAACGTTAATAGACAGGTTGTTAACAAAGAATGGTGGCGCATTTATGGAATTCTACAAAGGATTTTGCATCGAGCATTTTAAGTAAGATATTTTTTGGATTCAATTTGTACACTACCAACGATATTATACCAGTGTCAGTAAACGTGCTTTGAGAATCCTTTTTTATTGCGGAGTTTTCGATATAAATTTAGACCGCAAGTTTTATTGGTACTTAGTCACTCCATATATTCTCACGTGCACCGCCTGTAGCGGGCTTTAGCGACCTAGAATTGCGTAAGCGCCGTTGTCGCTACTGGCGGAGACTGAGTAGTCTGCGGTTTGTAGTATCAATACGGCTTCTTCAATTTTATCTTCTCAATTTAGTTTGCATATGGTTTTCTTTCAGATGTCATGTTAGTTTATATTATATACCTCTAAATATTAAGAATGAAGCAAATCATACAGTTATGCGATTTTATTAGTCTTTTTCCTTATCCACACCATAAAATTCGGATATATATCATTTACAATTTTCAAGAAAGTGAAAACTATTATAAAATTGAACATCTTAACCGGAAGAAAAATAAAATCTGGCTTCGTCTATTTTCGAAACAAAATGCATCAATAAAATATATTTTAGAAACGTATTTCTTTGATGTTAGATAATGCAATAAAGCGAGCGTATCCCCAGTTGGAAGGCGGACGGCCGCGAAAACTGGGTCGGGTTGCGTCAACGATAGCAGCAAGCTAGCAACGCCATCACACCATGGAACTGGTTGCGACCCGGTTACTCTTCGTAGCAACGCTTTCTGCAGACCCACGATATGTCGCAGTAACTGTTTAACGTTATGATGGGTTTATGTGCCGAAATATCTATGTAAAAGTCGGTTTAACATTTTTAATCGTTTTAAATTTTTTCGTCAGTTGCTATGCCAGATAATTGTATAATAGTCATTTAAGTATAAGTGTGTTTTCATCACCATTCAATGGATTTTTCCGATAAAGAAAAAACATAAGTTAATAAATTCGATAACTGATATGATCCTGGAAACAGCGTTGTAAATATGTAAATGTAAATATAAAGACGATGTGGTACAAACATTGGAATATGCTCAAAACTCGTACGTAAAGCACTCTCGTGTGTTTAATGGCGGACTGCCTTTCAACATTTAGAGTGAACGTTACAAAAAAGGAGCTGTCTTTTCAAAAAGCCTCTTCACATTTCTTACAGTGAATGTTTTGAAGACGAATTTCTCTGTTTGTAACTCACAAGTATTTAGACTTTAAAACTCCAGGATACAAGGAAAAAGATTATAACGAAAATATTAAATTATTCTATTTTAAGTGAAACATTGATGAGTAGCGTTAAAAACAAAGAAAACAGAGTTAGTGGTAATTGACGTTGAAGATAAAAAGTTAGTGAAGAACGATGAGTAGTTATGAAGATTCATACCATATTTGTGGAAGTAACGCATTTTATATTGTTATAAAAACTGCAGTCATTTATTATCTTTCTCTCTGATAAAATTACTGGTCATAATGAAACAGTATCTCCGGATTCTATTAATTGCGCCGGCGAACATGTCGCTCCGTTTGTTTCAACCCGTTCCTAGAAATGTAACAGGACTACGTATAGGAAGATTGCAGTTTTCTACGAAGCTAATCTTTGTTTTGCTGTTTTGTAATTAACTCTTCTTCGTTACTCATTTATAATTGCACCATTTATCTTTTTAGCTTTGAAAGTTAGGTTTATTCTAAAATGTTTAGATATTGTAAAATAAAACACAATGAATTCCATTATATTTAATAAATATTTTTAAGGTTTCCATATTGGTAACTACATACATCTAGGTAAGTAGTTATCAATATGAAATCGTTCAGAATTTAATTAAAGAATACCAAGATAAATTCGATTTAATTTAACAGTGAAATTGATATACACACGGTTAGTAACAAAAAATGAGAACACGTTTCTTGTTTCTCAAGTTAAGATCAAATTGCTCACATACGAAAAGAAAGTTTTTGACCACCGTTAACAACAAATTTCCGACTGATTGGTTTAAAAAAAACCGTAACACGAGATGTATGAAAACTTGCTCAATACAGTAGCAAGGTTGGGATCAACGCACTCGCAAGATGAAACGCGATATGTCGCCGATGTTCGTAGCTCTGCTCCGCCCCAGCACTCTCACAGTTCATTAGTACAGCACAAACCACTAGCCATGGCGAAAGCAAAAAACATTTTGCGTCAATTCGCCTTCGCTCAATGGATGATGGTGTATTTTTTTCGAGCACTGGACCGAGCGCTCTGTCAATCTACTGTGAGGACGTTGACCGTGGTTTTACTATTTGGGGATCAGTTTCCATGTGGACTGTCGTTACTTCCTGCTTCGCCTTTAAGCTTTTTCTATTAATAAAATTTAATTACCAAGATACAATTTAATACATTCAAATAAAAATCATTTCATGATAAATTATAATCGGGCAGTTTTCTTAACAGATTTGGTTTTGATTTTAGCGCCTAACGAGTTTTATTTTCTTTATTTGGATTTGTTTCTCGTCATGTTTTTCAATTAGTTTTAAATTTGTACTCGTACATGTTTCGTTTTGATAGTTTCTTACACGAGGTTAAGGATATCGTAACCTCTATATAATGTCGAAGGTGGTAAAGTCAGGCTACACCGTGCATAGCATGTAGTGGCATAGGTGTTTCGGTGAGCGGGCACGAGCGAGCACGCGGCGCGAGCGCGTCCAGTCGGAGTGCCGCCGCGCCGCTAGACGCACGCGCGATTCGCACGCGCCATCGACGAAGCTCACCCAAATCGATCACTGAACTCTCGCTTTGCCCACGATCCTTCTTGCGATACGATGTCCGTTTGCATGTATCTGTTCTGTCCGTGGTTCTTCCTCGTGGTGTATCTCGCGTTTCTGATGTTGGACGTGTAAGGCGCGCAGGCGCGTAATTCCGCGATCGATAGCCGCGGCAGCCGGCGTCCGTCGTCCGTCGTCCGGCGGCGGGCGGCGGCAGGCTCGTGCCGGCTGGCATGCGGAGCGCGCGGTGAGCGGCCGCCTCGCCCGCAGCCCGCGGCCGCGCGCCCCAGCGCAGAGCGCACCGCGCAGCGCAGCGCCATGAGCACGGCCAGGCCGCACGACGCCGCGCCCGAGCTGGCGCTGCCGCTGCCGCTGCCCCTGCCCCTGCCGCGCCTGCAGCCTGACCTCAGCGACGCCACGCTCTTCGCGGTCTATTGCTTCATCAAAAACTTTATCGGGTGAGTGCCATGCTCGATCGCCATATGATATCATTGCAGGGATCGCGGGAAATTCTCAGCTTCGTTTTTCTATTATCATTGAAACTACTGGGCAATAAGGTCATTAAAATCGATAGCCTTATGAATTCGGACAAGATATTTTTTAGTCATATTTTGGAAAGCAATTTAAAAACATCCCGTTTGTAACAGCAACAAGGTCAAATTGAAATAACCAATTAAATAACGCCCTCTAGCGACATTAAGAAATTAACACCGCAAGGCTAAGATACGATAAATGAATGTGCTACATGTTATTGAAGAGCTGTTTTGTGTTCTAGTGTATTAACAAATTATAGTCATACCTCATTCGGTCAAGGTCTCCCTATCGTCAAATATAATAAATACCAATAATATTAATTGATAGAAACCAACTACAAGCAAGCAAGAGCATGTTCATCGTAAAATTTTGAACTTTAATTTACGCTCTACTCTAACATTTTACAAACAAGCCACATTGTCACTGTTAGTCAATGTCAAAACTGTTTTATCAATGCTTTAAATTTTCAGACCTAGTGACAATGTGCCCATTTGAAGTGTGATATTGTTACACAACGTCGATTTTCACACGTGCTTAATAAATAAATTTAACTGTCGTTTTATGCACATTACTTGCAGCAGAGTTCCGTTCTCTTTGGCGGCTATAACCTTGATACCAACATTTGCCCATGTGCTAGTCTTCATTAATACTTTTGACAGTATTGGAAACCGAAGGCCATTTATTTTTGGAGCAATTAACTTGATCTGCTCAATTACAGTTTGGTGTTATTTTTATCTGTAAAAAATTATCGTCTCAATTCAAGCAAACGTTTTTGTTAATTTAATGAACGAAAAAGTTCTTTGTGTTTTTGTTTTGGGAAAAGGTTTCAAGATAATTGCTGCTGTGTATGTGACGAAGTGTATTCAAAGAAAGTAATAATTGTTGTGTTTCGTTGTATGAGAAAGGTTCGCGCGTCACCGAATCAAGATAGAGCTGCACAGTTTGCAATGACCGAGTTGGCAGGGGCCGGTGTTACTAGATATCTGTCTTAATGAATGCGCCCGCAATTAACGACACACAGTTTTTATTTTGTAGATTTACTGGCACCATTATACTTTCAGCATAGAAATGTTTCACGTGCTTACCTTACTCATATACGAGATTTACGCTAAGTGCCATCTGCGCTCGGCCACCTCAAGCCCGGTGAATCTGTAAATGCCTCTCAAGGCAAACAGTGGCCATTCAGTTACAAAAAAGATAATCGATTCTTTGTAGCTTAAAAAATAATTCTGATAGTAAAGATCACAAACATGCTGTATGTCGTAAAAAGTACCAACAATGTGTGTACAAACAATATCTTAGTAGGCATTGGCTTCTTCACCTTGCGACACATTTCATACCCAATTAAGATGAGTCAGTGACATAAAATGATTATTCAGCGAAGCGTGCGTTATCTCATTTGGACGAGAAAATGGCCTGTCCATTTGAATTATACGTTTTCCGGGAAGGCTTCCACGCTCACTGATAAGATATGCCTTTTGAGTACATAAGCATTTCCGGTAGCGTAACAAACAATAGTTCAACTATCTTGTTACTACTGTTTTCCCATGACATCTACGCGGATTTAGATGAAGTAAGTGATCTATGTGGTCGTCCATACGTATACGAGTGGGCTTTTTTATACAAAAAGGTGGCAAACGAGCAAACGGCCACCTGAATCCACCGAAATGGAAAGCGACC
>DVQG01000057.1:0-22565 GCA_018231605.1 Papilio ambrax
TTTCAAGGAATTATTTCGTTACTTTTTAGTGTACTGTTTTTTTTGAGAATATTTTATTTTTAGTCTATTTTGTTTGGAAGTCGGTTTTGTTTTTTTTTTGAGAATCAATTAAAAAAATGAAATAACGAAGGTGTTTTGGATGGTGTAGTTATTACGTCGTTCTGTAAATAAAGTAAACGTCTGTAAAGTCAGTAAAAGGATACCTCAAGTATTACCTTAAGTAAAAAAGTTTGTGCAAACTTTATCGTCTTTGAACGGCCACAAGGCAAAATCTGAATTTTTAACTTACACGATAAGGTTGAAATATAACAAGGAATAAATTTGCTGTAAGTTACTTAGGCACGTGCTATATTACTTTTTATAGGAGCACATTTTTACTGAGTTTAATGTTTTTATTAAAAATTAGATGTAGATTTAAACATTTAGAAAACTATTACCCAATTTTCTTAAAAGATTTGTACTACACACATCTATTTAAGATCTCCCAAACATTAAATGAATATTATATTTACGCACATGTTTTATTAAATTTTCCTATATCTTGTACTATTAAAATCATTTATGTTCATTTAAATTTAAAATAATGCAATATAAAAACAAATGTTTTTTTAGTACATGTGTTTTGAATCATACAAAAGTAATCTTTTGTAAGTATGAATCTCGGTGAGTGATAATAGAAGCGAGATTAATCGAGAGCGTATTGAAACTTGAGTGAACTTGCAAATGGAGGGAACAAGGGCTCGAGACCTCGCAGCCGTTTTGTAAGCGATCCGTCGACTATCGGCAGTTGCAGCCGGTACTAAATTTACATAATTAATCTGCGTCGGACGGTAACAACGGTGTTTTGACGAGTTTCCATTAATTAGCGACAACTCTCCGAGCCTTCGACTGTTGCTAACTGTAACTCGCGTACAACTTTTAAAGAAAGATTTTTCCCCGATGCGATTCTTACTCTACTAACGCTATATTCAAATTCTGTGATTTAGATAATCAGGTAAGATAACCTATTGATTCTTTTCAATTAAATTTTCCGCGATACATAAGATAATGTCATATTTTATTGTTCTTTTACATCTTGTGTTTTACCTATAAAGGTATAATAATGTTCTCAACTGAAACAATACGTAGGTTAACTTCGATTCGGCATTTCATTTAAATAGTTTAACGTTTACCTGTGGATTGTTTCCTTGTGTATCTACAGCCCAGGAGTTAACTAAATCTAATTTAGTTAATGTAAAACACAAAGCGTAGATAGTTTTGCTGCGGCGAGCATACAGCCGACCCTTCCCGTCACAAGGATGCTTCAATTAAAACTGTTCAAGTTTATTAAATATAGGTCCCCACATATTGTCCTTGTGTCTACACGTTTAGTAAATGTCTATTGAGAAAACTGACGTCCAAATATTACTTAATACTGCTATTATATTGAGCAGTTATAGCAGCTTCGCATAAAGTAGGCGATAGACGTTTAGTCACCTACTTTAATCAGCAGATTAGAAAAAAATATTAAGTTTGTAATTTGTACAAAAAAGTACACGAAAATTTAATTTGCATTTAACTTGAAGAAATTGTGACGGAAAATTGCCAGTAAAAATTTTAAGGACCTGCCGTCAACTCGATTTGAGTTTCTAACCATAGGGAAGTATTGAAATCATCGATACTCGAGGATTAGGAGTGGCAAGGTTTACTGCGTTCGTTAGTTGTCGGGTTCAGCAAAGTTACAAGTTGCTCCTCTCTTGGCTTCGACGTCTCGGAGCGGTTGCGACTAAGTAACGTTTATATTCTGCTTAGAATTTAACATTTAGTTTGAACTAATTCCTTGTAAAATTATAAATACTTTTCGATATGGATTTTATATCTAGAAAAACAGTCATGTTTTTCTTAAAATGATTAACCTTTTTTTCTTCCAGCAAAAGAGTAAAGTTATGCGTAATAATAAAACGTAGATACCCTTAGAAGAAAAGTACTTTCTGTTAGTTGGCCTTGTAGCTATAAATCTTGTATGGAAATTTATTCTGCCTTTCAAGATTTTATTAAGAACCGGTCATCATGCGAATAGAACGGGTTGGGGGCGGACGAAATGTCTACGATATTTACATATACGCTATTTAATCGTCTTCTTCGTACTTAATGGTATGGCTTCTTAGAAAACGAGAGTTGACCCACCCTCTATAGGTTTGTAAGTCGAAGGGGGATTAAAGGTCGGCCTCATTGTACCTCACAAATACCTCTCGTTTACCCACACTGGCTACAGGTAGTGTCACAGCTCATTACTTTACGTTTACATTCGCTGAATCACTCTTACCTTTCTGTACTAACAAGATGTTTAATTTGATTTTTTGTTTGAACAAAGAAGAAAGATTTTTTTTTATTAAAGAAAACCATCGCTTTTTTATTGTTGCTTTTCAAACTCTTGTAAAAGTGCAAATTTTAACTTCAGCTGTAACAAAATAAGAACAGAAAAGTTTGCAACTATTTATTTCAAAAAGATAAAAGAAGTTTTATGACCTCAGCAATTTTATTCGTGGTCGTAACTTTTTTTATAAAATATATGGCCATTGTCATACCTCGCTTGTTGGCGCTACACGAATCACTAAAAGCTATTGCGACTACGTGTTTTTAACGTAATTTTAGGCGTAGGGAATTTGTTAGGACAATATGGGTATATTATGTATTACCCATAAACTTTCTTTAATATGTCGTTATTTTACAAAATCGTTCTTTTAACCGAAAAAGCATATGCTATTAATAGACTTGAGATTTTCGGCTGTTAAGACTATAAGGTTAATTTTAATAGAGTGTCCATTCAATAAGTCGTAACAAGTTTAACATGGGCGTATTTCAAATGTTATTGACGATTAAAATTAAAGCATTTATAGCCAAATGTTTCCAATGTCCTCTCTATTACTGATTTATTTGAATCTCTATGAATTTTGTAAAGCATGTTATTTGTAAAATTATTACAATGTCAATGTAAGCTCTAATTAACTACGAACGTTAAATTGTTCAATAATAAATATGATATACTGATTAGATTAATTATAATTATTAAAGTTGGCTTGGCATACACGCACTCGTTTGGTAATAATTATGCAAATGGGTTATTGCGGTCGCTTATGGAATATGTCACCTTTATAATGTGCAAATAACGAGCGTCCCGGTCTTTGAACATAAATAAAAAGACTAGACAAAGGGTCATCGCTATACCTATATTTTGCCACTTTTTGCAGTAATTGAACTTAAATTTACATAAAGTTGACACGACTTTATAAACACATACTGGCACAAAGAAGTTAACACAAAACAAATTGGTGATTTTATAACTTATTGTTCGTTCTTATTCAGTACAGGGGTAGCACTGTTGACAGGTCGTGTACATTACAGGTCAAAGGATCATGGTACATGTGTTGTGCCTGTCACAAGGGGCCGTTCTAGAGTTATTATCCTTACGAACAATACGAGGCGAAGATATCTCTCTTATAATACATGGTGTGTCATGTGCAGTTTATACAGCTGCCGCACACTAAACCAATAAATAACTTGAACAGCAACTGTTATTAAATTAATTGCATGTTGGATTTATACTATTAATCCTTATCCCGTGTCTATTTGTGCAAAAAAAATGCTCTTCTATATTAAATTCAATAGATACGTAACTTTACTCTACAGTTGCTTTCAATTCCAAGAACGAGCTTATAACGATGTCGTAACTATGCAATACTAGTATTGTCAAAGCAATAATTGTCTTTCCCTGCCTGCAACAATCCAATCTACGTTTAATAAACGGATTGTTCAGTAGCTAAGTAAACCTGAGGTATATCATTTAAAATAAAGGAAGAGAGTGAGGGAAAAAAAATCACGAGCTCCATAAATACAATACTTGTGGGGCTGCCATTTGAATAAATATCTAGACGAGTATAATTTTTCACAGCGCTGGTGATAATAATGACGCTATTTATCAACCGCCCGAAGGGGATGGGTAATTATTAACGTGATATTTCGGCGGTTTCCGTTTGTTCACTTACATTTTCGCGCGTTATTTTTCGCTGTTGGCGTTGGGACAGTCGGTTATTTCCTACGGCTGCAGGGCGATGGCTACGAATGATTCATAGTTGCGTTGAATATGCATGTCGAGATGAAAAATGATGACTAACGTGCGAGTGGTTAGCGCGGACAGAACGTGTAGCGATGGCCGCTCCCTACAGCGCAACGCCATCGCCACGTCGCGTTGTGGCGACGCTGCAAAATCGAAAAATGTTATTTTAGTCAAGTCGTTAGCATCTTTTTGGCGTGGATATTTTTAGATTTATTAAATCTTTACCTTAAGTAAGTTAATGTATCTGCGATTGAAAAGTAATGAAAATAGTTTGATTTATATCTGATTCGAAAAAGGCTAGTTATTTCTACAATTCGTGCATATTTTTGATCCTCTACTCATTTTCTTCCTGTTTATGTTTTATCCATTTTCTTATTAAACTTTACTTTACTGCTCCTATCAAGTATACTTAGCCCATTACTTTAAGTTTCCGACGGACGTCGTAGCCCATACTTCGTGTCACTCTTCACATAAACTATGTTCTAAATAATAATTTAGTTCGCTTCCAAACTAATTTCCTCACGACTCCCGACAATATTAGCTCCTGAAATTAATGTATACAGCTCATGAGCATATAAACCGAAGACCTGTTCATTTTCAACACGTAGCGCAACTAACGGGAGAAGTTTAGACATTTTTCCGTATTTAATTTGTATTATTAGTTGCATGGGCAAAATTTTTCGCAATATCACTTCTAACGCGTGGGCTTACTTACTTGGTCACTTTAACCAGACCAAGTCACCGAAGAATCCCAATAACCCCATGTTATTGCCTGGGATCTCCGAGAGTGATCACTATGAACGGAGATATTTGACCCCGTAATCAAGCACTACCGCGAAGTACAATATGTCTCGCCATCTACGAAGCCCCCCCCCCTCAACAGGGACTGCTAAATATTTATGTTTAAAAGATCTTTGTTAAAGTTAACTTTTTTCCATGTCTTGTATAAATTCAAGAATAGCAAATTTTTCTGACATTTGTTTAAAGCGATTTCGGAATGGTGAGAAATTGAAACTAATTTGGAAAATTTATCAAAAATGATGTTCAAACGATTAATTTATATTTTTGTGGATGGAAAACATTAAACAACAAGAAGTGTTTTGAGACACAATAGCATAGGAATATATACATTTCTAGTATTTTAAATATTTTTAAATTATCTATTTTAAATTTTGAACTTCAATTTAAAACGTACATAAAGTATTATAAAACATGACACAGTTTATCATTTCCTTTTTTAGTAATAAATAATTGTGACAGCACTTTCAACTGTTTTCAAAATTTCACTAATTAATGAATTGCGAAGTTTGTAATTAGTACAGTTGACAGAAGCTTAATAACCTTTTATCTCAGTTGAAAGCTTTCATGAAATGAGCTTTACCGTAACTACTGTTATGACAGGAAAAATTACTTATTACCTCGGCTTTGGGATTAAAGTAGTCACAGCGTAACTGGTTTGAACAGTTTGTCGGAGAAATATTATTTAAGCACTCGGACCATTTCAACTGCATTGTACTCGACTATTTTAGAAAATATTATACTAAGTCTTCATTCTGAGCGAATCTTTTTGTAACAAATTGTATTTAAATGTCAAAGATTAATATTATTAAGGTATTGTTGTATGTTTTTTTGTATGGCATAGGCATTTCCAATTGATAGATATAGGAAAAACAAGAACAAAATAAGATAGGTAAAGGTAAAGTGGCAGCGTTGCTAGGAGACGCCCTCGACACATTTACGGGATATTTACCCGAAACTGCTGATTGTTTATGCTTGGATATACTGATGGAAACAACGAGTATTTTTTCTTATTACAACACTTCAGCAAAGTCATTTTAATAATATTAATTTTAGTGCAGCTTTGTACCCCATGCTAATAGTAACAGCGAGTTAAAAACGATAAGATGTATACTAACAAGTGATTAAAAATCCTGCAAAGTACTGTTGAACACTTAAAATGTTTGTTATTAACAGTAT
Source organism: Papilio ambrax (assembly GCA_018231605.1). Classification (NCBI taxonomy): domain Eukaryota; kingdom Metazoa; phylum Arthropoda; class Insecta; order Lepidoptera; family Papilionidae; genus Papilio; species Papilio ambrax. Next base: position 6,074 of record DVQG01000057.1, read on the forward strand.
CGAACAAGATACAGTATTGGTGAGTGTGATCAAACAGGGCACAATAAATGCCTGTATTGTTTTACTGGTTATTGCGATTCTGTTGCCGAGACACGTTCGGAATAAATTAAAGTGCAATTTGGCGCCTTAAATATGGAGTGTTGTTGGCGTTATTGGCGTAACGCAACGCATGGCGGCGGCGATATGAGCGGCATTCGAATGAGTACACAAAGGCGGTCAGTTGTGCTGCGCCATCAGTAATGCAGCCAGGCGCATGATTGCCGTGCTGGAGTACCCCGGGGACTCCCAGCTTCACATTTTGTTACGCAACTTTCATGAAAATCTAAATTTTCATTCATATTTCAATTCCCATGGACCCAACCTCTATTTCATAAATTTTAGGTTCATAATTCTTTATGTTATAGTAGATTTTTCAAACTACCTACTCGATCTTTTATGTTACACATAACTAGACATCGCATTTTAATTTAAAAAAAAAACAGTAAAAGATATTGTTCAAGTTAATTATATCAAATCAAAGTTAATTTTTGCATTTTTCGTGAAAGTATTTTCTATTATTCTGAATGTTTGGAATATTAAGTATTGATAAAAATACAACACAAAAGGTTCGTTGTTTGTACTGCCTCATTCCTGATTTGGGACGAACACAGCTATCCAGAGAGGCATACAATGTATCCATTACACTCAAGGCGTCTTTAGAAGAATGCCCTTCCTTGTGTCTACTGTAGTACAAAATGGCCTAGTTTTGTTATATCTCGTGACAATGGTCGACAATGATATTCATTTAATATTGTATTTACATTTTTCGAACCATAAAATTTGAAGTGATAAATCTGGCTTTCTTGGATTTTTCTACTTTCCGTGTCTTTTGGTCGTAGAATATTTGTTTTCTTCGATTTCATCATTGTTTTATTTTTACAATAAAAACGTCAGATCTCTAAAATTTTTACATCCAAACAAAAAATTAACTTGTAATTTATATTTTTTGTAGCTATAACTAACAACTAAGAATTTTCTTATCAGAAAACTTATACTCAATACAACCTATTTATCGAAGATTTCATGTCATTCCTTCATAGTTTAGAAAATGTGGCAAGATTTGTCTTCTTTCAAAACTTGCACGGTTAGCAGCGTCTCTTGCCAATTTCATCCCGCGATGGTTCAATGAGACGTCGTAAACAAAACTTGACACAAAGCTGAATATTTATGTCGTAAATGTATTTTAAAGTTTAATTTTTCTTTAAAATAGACTCGTTTATTTAATTAAACTAACCAGGTGAAGTCACGGCGCTTGGTAATTACCTTAGCGGACGCAAATTTCAAAACAACTTTCGCGGAATTCTTTTTTGTAACTTTCCACAATCGCAATTTTATTCCACTGAACGTTGTTTAATTTTGTTTACATGTAGTTACAATAATTAAATTTGATTTATTTAAAAATAAAATTTAAACTAACTGCCTCATTACATTTTGATTCACATTTGTTTTAAAAAATTTAACTACTTAAAATCCTCAAAACTAAGAACTACTTAATTCCTACAAGCTTGTTGGTTATAGGTCAAAATCAAATTTATCGAAATTTATTAAAATAGTTTTCCACCTGTAATTTTCGCCTGTAAACTTTGCTTGTCTTTTTGTTATCAATCTAATTAATTTATTCTTTTTAATATGTATCTATTTTCTGTCCAGTAATGTCATTTTTGCTAAAAATTGACCTTAAATTAAATAGATGAGTGGTATAAGATAGAAAGGCATAAACGCAAATTGAATTTTATTGCTCGGCCAGCTATCGTGACGTCGCCTGTCTCGATTTCTAGATGGGTGTTAGCGATAAATTGGGTCTCCTTTTATGCCCATAGACGTCGCCAACTCGTAAACAGTTGACAGCGCGCCGGCGGCGAAAGCTGGCTCGTCCGCACTCGTAAATAAAATGCTCTACTGCACCAGCATAACATTTATTGTAAAAATAGTAACACATTTTTTGTTACTGAAACAAACGAAATTTAATAAGTCTTTATCTCGTTTATCGCCTGTCGAAATCTCTATATCATTTTTATGTTTTGAAACATTTTTTATAAGATTTTGTTTGCTTGCTAAAGTACCATTTTTTAATAAATAATGTGTCTGGCATTTGTGAAATATCGTCTTCACCTACTAAAGTTCCAAAGCGAGAAAATCTGAAAAATGTACAATTACAACAATTTATGCTATGCCAAAATCGTTTACACTACAACGATCTTTGTAATATTGTAAAAACTATTGAAATGTTCGATGTATTTTAAAGTGGATTGGATCTGTGATTAATGAGAAAAAGTTAGTCGATTGAGGTGGAATGTGCAGCCGCGTACGTGGCGCGAAGATGTTCAATACCTTGAAGCGATCGACAATAGTGGAACGCTCGACTGTAAATTTCATTTTGTGTAGGCGCCCTCGACTGCGTCGTTTTATTCCGAACCAGTTACTCAATTCACCTGTATCCGCTAGAGTTTCGCGGAGCGTAATGCATTTTAAAAGAAAAAAGAGTTTTAATAGTTTTACTGGTTTTAAAAGCTTTTGTATATGATACGGTGTAGGTATTTTCAGCTTCAACAAGAGTGAAGCTTTTTACAATGAATTTTATTTTATGTGAATAGAAATAGAAGTAAAAGAAGGAAATGTGATTTATGTAATCTAACTAATATTATAAATGAAAGTTTAGATGGATGCATGGAGGATGAATGTTTGTTAGAATTTGTAGCTTAAACTGCTGAACAGATCTCGATGAAATTTGGTATAGATGTGGAAGATAGTCGGTAAGAATACATAAGCTACTTTTTTAACTCCACGCCGGCGGAGTCGCGGGCGAAAGTTACTCAGTAAATAATTAATAGATTGAACAACCTTTTGACAATGCAAAGACTTTAAATTTAAATCTCTAACAACTTTTGAATTACGTATTATAATGATGATGATGGTTATGTTAGTTGAAAGTCATGTAATGATTATTGGCACAATCTGGTGCAAGCTCCTCAGCACTAATCGACTAACCTTAATGTTCCTTTCAAAGTGGAACAGTTCCATGAATCAAAATATATAGATAGCACAAAATGACACTAGATAGCACACTAATCACCCGAGACCGACTCCTTCTTGATTGGTTTTTTCACGTTCCCTCCTCTTGAGAAATACTTTACATTTTTATTTTACTCCTTCTATGCTAATTTAATATGCGGCCTCGCGGAAGGAAAGGAGCTAACATTTTCTATATTTAATAACGTCCGTAAAGAATTGTATTAAAAATTCATACACATACTTTAATTTTCAAACGTGTTTCGCGAGGTATTTATTCTTATTTTATTAAAAAGATATTTACGTTAGCAAAAAAAATCAAATTAAAACATAAGGTAAAATAAATGTGCATTCAAAAGATGATCATGAAAAGAAAATTGTCCTCCTTTTTGAAGTCGACTAACAAAATACTCATCACTAACATGTTTTTATTATTTTTTCCTGGTTGGTTAATGTAACCCTTCCTAATGCATCAAATTAACCTCAAAAGGTTTATTTCTTTGAAGCGTATATTTACGATATATAAAAAACAAATTGATAAACAAAAAATGTTTTGCCAAAAACGAAATCCATTAAAATCTTCTTTTAGAAAAAAATCTGATAGGATCGCCTTGGCTTGGAATTTAGACAACCCTCTATTGAGAAGGTTTTTAATTAAAGTCGCTTTGACCATGGAAGTGGAATGTCAATGTCACAATAAAACAATGGTTATCTTAATCTCTTATAATTTAGATCTATTAATTTATCGATCGTTAGCGTAAAGTTCAGTTTTAGCAAAAGGTTTTTGTAACATTTGTCAAATAAATGATGATAACGGATTATTTCCATGAACCGTTTGTAATCTCCAACTTATATTTTTCAAAGAAATTTCAGTTGTTTGTAATTCTAGACAATGACTACAGTATTATTAAGCGCCTGTATGGGCTTTATTTTTAATGTTGCTTTTAATAAAGATAAAAACTTAAATCATTACTAGTACTATTGTAGAGAAACATTCGCAACGCTTTTCGTCAGTTTGTACGTAATTATATTTTCGTCCAACTTATAAATTAAGTATTCTAAGTGTGAATAGCGTCATATGGTATATTGAAATTGTAACGGTGAGTGCGTCTTCGTTAGAGCAATATCAATTAAGGTTGCGCGACGTGCCAACGATAAACGGAGGGCGCGTGACCGCCACGCCGCGCCGCCCGCTCTGTTAACCGCCCGCCCCACGCCTCATACCCGCCCGTCCTAAAGCTCGGACACCGCCAAACCGCCCGCTTCCGCCTCGCAAACTTAAACTGCAATTTGCAAAATATGAAACGTGCTATTGCCTAAATAGTCGCTCGCACAAACTAAGCGTGACTCTACCAATTGTTTACTTGGACATTAATTGAAAATAAGCAAACAATCCGAGTGTTCGGTGTACAACGTACTTTTTTACTTAATTTTATGGTTCATTTTTATTAAAATTTGGCCAAGAAAAGCCAGGAAGATGTATATCATCAGTAGTAATGTGTAGATACGGGTCTAGAATAAGATGATTATTAGATAAAAAGATTACTTAGCATTTCGTAACAGAAATATTAAGTATCGGTCTGAGCTATTTTAGCAACACCTCTGACCGTAACTGAAATTCTATATCTTTAGTTATATCCCACAGTTAGTAAATATTTTCAAAGAGCTTTAAACATTTGAACAATCCAGCTGACGCTCAACGCGTATAAAATTTCGTAAAATATTTTATCAACTTCCAACGTGAGGTTTAGACAATACTTTTTCCAAAATTTTGTGTATACGGTTTTATTCGTGGCTCAATCACTGCAGCTTTTATTTATTTTTATTACGACTATAGCATCATATACATACATATTTTTATTTCAACGCTACCTTTCTGTATATCCATCGAAAGAGATACTATCTTTTGTGTTACTAAATAAAAATAAATTTCATACATGTTCTGCCGGTAGAATTGTATTATTTAAAATCAGATTCTTGTTGATAATTCTAAAAGGTTAAACTTTAACAAAGGATTTTGTACGTCAGAGAACAAGTCTCACTTCATAAGGTACCGGGGATACCGAAGAGAATACAAAATAGAAACAAAGTACTCATGAGCTCAAAATGTATTTTTAACGCCTAAGGTGAAGTGGTAGGGTAAACATAAACCTAGGTTCGCTACAATCCCACGATTCTAACTGTACCTATTGTTTTAGTGAGATTTGAATAAATTCCTATACACGATCTGTAGCGGGTTTTACGATAATAAGCTGTAATATTGACTGCACTTTTGTTGGACTTATGATTTGAATGTGTCGACATTCCATTTGTAGTCTTCCTGACTGTGTTTTCGTTTTTTTTTTTTTATCAATTTGGTACAGTATGAAGGTTAATGTTTTGATATAGAATTGAATAATATAGAATTTCGTTTTCTTTTTTTTTATTAATTAGGTACAGTATAAAGGTTAATATTTTGTTTATATTGGTAACACATGTGGCAATATGATTTCATATTCATTGATGTAGACACACGTCAATTTTTTCGATTATATTTACAAGTCTCTTACGACTTATCGTGTAAAGGAATATATTTACATTATATAAATATTTATTATCTGTAGCACAATTCCCTAGTTTGAAAAGTAAAATCCCTGTGGTCTTTTAATATTTATGAAGGCACCGACGGCTATCGACTTTTAATACTTCGTTAATTCATTCACGTTTTGCTATTAAACTGCACAAATTATTATGTATTGGTAAACATTAGATTTACTGGATGTTAAATATTTAATAGAATGAACAGAGGCGCATAATGTGTATGTTCACAACAACATTTATACGTTAAGACGGAAAACAGATGCTAGTAAAATGTTTACCAAATCGGACTATATTTACATGCCAGTAGCTTGCACATTAGTGTGTCACCTACTGGCATATGTATTCCCTTATTAACAAAACTTCTTGCACTATTAAAAAGCTATGTTACTGCTGAGTAACAAAGATTATATTTTTTACCATTTCTGAGTTCTACGCGGACGAAGTCGCAAGCTACAGTTAGTATTTACTACTTTTGCATATACTAATAGTTTTAAGGTTTTTAAAAATAGATTGTAGGCGATAGTTAAAGAGTATGTTTACTGAAGGACGCAGTTCTTGGGGACGTAGCTAGCGAGAGTAAATTTGTGCACTTGGTAATTTGATTGGTTCGCTTGATGCGACGATGCAATTTTCCTAGCACTTCGATCCCTTTATCGAAAGCACTAGCTGTATCTATACTAGTAGTTACTCTACATCAGTATTTTAGTTTAAAGGTTTGAATTTCCGTTAAATTGTTAAAGATGTTTACAAAAAAGACAAGTATTAATATAAAGTTTGTTAACTATTTATTATAAATTTTAAATACAAAATAACGAATTTCATTATGATTATGTATATAAGGAAACTAGTTATTTCGCATTTTAAATTTCTATAAAGGATCGCGTCGGAAAATAATTTATTTAACAAGGTTGTGTCTTTATAAAAATGTAACAAAGTATTCGAAGACGATCCGCGAAGCGTTTCAAAGGAAGCGAACGGCTTGGTAATAAAAGAAAAATGCTTCGATAAGGGACAAAATTATTTTAAGCGTCATGATTTATCAGTGCTTGAGTGCTAAGCGGGTGCTACGTCATCGCCTTTGCACCCGCCTCACCCCTCTCAACTTATCTCCTTAACAAATTGCATGAATCTGCAAAGAGGTAAAACACCGAAGAAAACAACCCGTGATAAAAATAACATTATTTATATCACGTGCGTTCCTGACTCGACTGTGTTATTCCGTCACACGATCACACCGTTACTTACAATTTGAACGTTACGAAAATACTAAAACATATATTAATGGCAAGAATTACGATTTTGTAATGAACTAAGAAATAGTCGAAAAATGTCAAGTCAAAATACATACATATACGTATTTGTTTTTTAATATTGTATGGTGGCAATCTAGCAAGTGGCCACCTGAATCTGCCAAACTGGAGAAGAGATCGCTGCCCATAGACTTGCAATAGTGGATGCCTTGCCTACCCTTAATCGAAGAAAGAGGAGACGCACATAAATAGGATATTTCCCCTTCCTATGAGTCCTCTGCACCGTCAAGTCTGCGTGTCCTTCCCATCCTTTTCTTATAAGAAAATGGGTGGAAAGGAAAAGGTACTAAAGTTGGGCCTCCGACACCATACTCTTCACACTTAACGCGGAATCGCTTCCACTTCCCGCCTTTCTTCTGTTTGCTTAACATATTTTTAATTTTGCGACATCTATAACATTTTTAGAGTCGAATATTTGTTCGTTATACTTGTTTGTAGGCAAGAGTATGCATTATTCCTTCATAAATTGCAAATAAGAATGAAGATCCTGTCGATCAATATTAGTGTCGGATGGCGGATGTCGTCACAATCCGCGCGACAGCTGTCGATGACGTCTTCGGGCCTGTAACGTCGCTTTTTCCTTTTATTTATGATCAAGTTGAGTGCCGCTTATTACAGCTGCGGGTGTGAGACATGTTTCATATGCCGGCCTCGTCTTAAGTTCACATCCCTTTCTTGACGTTTATTGAGCTGTATGTCGTAAATAATCAATACATATTATAACAGGGCAATAGTACAAGCAATATTTAGTACTTTTTGTTTCTTAATATTCTTAATTGTAATGTAGAAATAGATGAGTAACGATAATCTATTTGAAAAATTTTAAACATCTCGCTTTTTAACGTGTATTTTATTTTCATACAGCCGTTATACGATTTGTCTTCGTGTTAGTTCAAATGCTGTTGACCCATAAGTTCCTCCATTGTGTACTTCTATTCGGTATTGCCGATAGATTTGTGATGCCGACTCTTGTGCCAAAGAAATCTGTATTCTTGAATTGACGACTCCAGGGTTAATAAATTCATGGTCCCCAAACAATTTGTTATCCTTTACTAGCTTTGACATAAATGAACATTTTCGCCGCATGAGAACATTTTAACAAGTTCCATTGTTATTCGCGACTATTTTACTGATGTGACGCGTATTCAACTAAAGTCTCGACATTCATATATATCGACATTTCTGTTAAACTGGCGACAACTTCTCCAATGTTTTCTCTTCGGGTCGGAGTCTTCTAGAAAGTTTGATCGTTCCTGTCTCGTCGGGTGCCGGTTAGAATTACGAAGTCAGCACTTTATCGACGATGCGTATAAAATGAGTTTACGATTCTCGTAAATTCCGGCATGTGCGCCGTACCGCGTCTGTGCTTCAACCGAGACTCGCACTTTTTTTAATTAAGTAATTGTTAATTGAAAAACTTTCATATAAACCAGATGAAGTTTGTTCGCTTCAGGTGCGGAGAACACTTTGCCCTCTGAATACGAAAACAATACTTTGTTATATCTAACTGTAAACAGTGGTATTAAAATTAAGTTAACTTATTGATTAAAAAAATTGAGTGATACAGGTTTCGAGAAAATGTTTAATGAGTAATCTTTTATATTTTTATAAAATTCTTTTGTAATGACCAGTCTCTAATGTCACTTACACTTTCCCATGTTAATTAAAATTACGGGAAAGCATACCAACTAATTAATTTTCTAGACGATCATAGATTTTTCCTATCCAAGTACTGTTAATTTTCAAAATACTTATTTTATTAAAAAAAATATGTATTTTTAATTTCCTAAAATTAGCTATAACAAGGCATGAAAAGATTATCTAAAGTGTGTTTACAAATAGATACCAAAGCTGACGTAGGAGGGTACTTATTTAGTTAGACGCCGGCTGACACCGTCTGGCGACAGGAAACGGCCGTCGGTAGCCTAGTTAACAAGGTTAATATCGTGCAATTCAAAGCATTGCATAGCTTTATAATATTATACAGCCAGATACTGCAGCCTGCTGCCTGATGCTAGTGCCTTATGCTTCTCACAATTACAATGTCGGTGCTGTATATAAAAGCAGTACTTAGAATAAATGAATTGTTGACAATATGTAATTAATCTAATATTTAATTTACATTGCCGTTTCTACTTAATTGTGTTTTACGATATTATTGGGGGTTTGTACCAAAATGATCAGTCATTTTTGAACCGCAATAACTTATTATTAAAAGAAAATTCAAAAATTAAAAATGTTATTTGATCGTACTATTTTAAAAGAAACCGAAGCTAGAACTTGGATTTTTTTAAAAAAATACGTTCGAAGTTTATTAGTGATTTTAAATCGAGTACGGCGGGAAATAAATAAAGCTTTTCTAAACTCAGAGCATATTTTAAAATTTGCTTTGCTTTGACCGATTGAATTATTCGCATGCGCTATTTTCCAGTTCTTTATTCATACCGGATTTAAACTAGGTCATTTTCAATGCTTGCGTTAATTGTTTTAACATGGAGCGTATCTAGTGCTTGAAATATAGCAGTTTGGGGGTATCCATGTTGCGTCCGGGCTCGCAGCCAGTAAGCCACGGATCCGACCTGCTTTTCTTCGCCGCTCGTTAACGAAACAATAAATAATGATTTGGACGTCTCCATCGTTGCACGCTACTGTGTGCCTGTCATTGCCATTGGGTGGCCGACATTTTGCCATTTCCTATACTGTCATGCAACCAATTTTATGATTGAAGTTTTAATATTTTATTTGTTTTATTTTAAACTGGGACACGGTATTGTTTTAGGCATATTCATAACAAATTTTCATTTACATATTTATGAAGCTTTCGCAGTCGTAGTTCGTTTGATTATTCTGTTAACAGACTGATCGACGGTTCTATTAAAAGTTATAATCTCAGTTTGCAGTTTCATTGATGTACGATGTCATATTTGTTCGGCGTATTGGGTTTAATTTGAATCTATTGTATCCAGAAAATTGAGTAGGTATTTTATTTATTTCTAGTTATAAAAATATTTTTCAAGCAGAAGACTGACGGCCCGACTAAAGTAGCAAACGAAAACTATTTCTACAGAAAAAAATGTAGCTTCAATGTATAATATAATCCACAGAAAATTTTCTTTTCTTTCTATTATAATCGGTCTACATTAGAGAGCGATTTCAAATCCTTGGTCGTGCAAATATAATTTTTTTAAAACATTAATTTGAAATTTCACTTATAAATCTCCCGAGAAATATATCTTAGCATAACAATGTTTTTACTTAGTTGGAATAACGCCAAGTGGAGTTGTTTAGGATTTCCGATCTTTCACAATATGGGTTAGCTCAATGTTAACGAAGCGTAGAACATAACTCTTATTGAATGTGTTATTAGCAACTTGAGCCTCGTTTTAAAATTATCACTCATTCCACTTTCCACGTTCAGTAATTTCTACTAAGATATGCCAAATACTTCGTGTTGAAGTTATGCATTTTATCTTTTATATTTAATTTGAGTAATAAAAAAGATTTAAATACGCAAAGTATATTGAATATATATTTAGAATTACGTGTAGTGTTAACACTGGTGGTAGATTACAATATTTACATACTAGATTTGCGCGCGACTTCGCCCGCTTTAATTTAAAAAATAATTAAAAACACAGCCTATTTTACTCTCTGATAATGTAACTTTTTATAGGGGAAATATTTTTTTTAAATCGGACCAGTAGTTTTTGAGTTATTTTAATACATACAAAACTACAAATCTTTCTTCTTTATAATATTAGTATTGATATAGAAATAGTTTAATAAATTATTTCGATGGCACACTATTATTAAAACAATTAGAAATTGTGTAAGAGGTAAAAGTTATCATGAGAAAATAATAATCAAAGCGTAGAAATAAAATTAGTCTGAATACAGGATTATGTGGAGTAGTACTTTATACACGGTCATTCATCTGTCTGCTTGTATAAAGAATTACTGTTAACGATTTTATTTCTATAAATAAAACGTAAGAAGCTTATCTATTAACGGGAATTGTCTCAATAATTAAAAACGTCGATAAAGATGGTTGTGAATAATTTCTAGTTAGATTTGGTTACGTAAATTAAGTGATTTCAACGAAACACGTCCAGTGGCGCAATAAATATTTGAGGGCGGATTTTGTGTTGGCTATAGAAGCGTGAAACAGTCCATGGCGTATATTTCACTAACACGAGGATTTTGTTGCATTAAAAATGAACGAAATTGCTATTTGATGATATTTAGTTTAATTGTATTACATTAAAATAATTTTGTTTTTCTTTTCAGGTATGTGCATCTTTTGCGGTTTTTGGAGTTTACATATTCTACAGGTATTTTTATTTGCATATTACACTAGTAGGGTTGAAATGAAGGGTAAATATTTACTTACATTATAATGTAGGGTTTAAAGTGTGCTAAAATCTACTTGGCATATTTTCGAAAGTAAAGCACTTTTTTTCTAAAATGTATTTATTAAAATTCTAAACCAAGTATTTACTTTATTTCTAAGTAAAATATTGGAAAAACATTCAAGTAAATGTTCGATTTACAAAAAACGTAAAACGTAACGTAAAAAACTTTAAATGACATATCTATCAGAAAATTCCGAAGTGCGTTTAATTATATGTTTTATTTATCTTAAAGTTGCAGCTCAACCTTTTCCAGTTTGTAATAAAAAATGATTATTTTCTCTCTAAATGGATTCAAATAAGTAGATGTACGTTATTCATATTAGTATTGTCTCAAGGGACTTTTACATTTACTCCATAAAACTTATATTACTTATTTATTTTATAAAATATTTTTACTATTTTCTATGAAAAGTTGTAAATGTTCCAAAGTTGAACGCTTTTCTATACGTGCCAGGATTTAAACTTGGACAGTACAATTAAATTAGAAAGTTAATAAAACGTACCGAGACGTCGCGACGTTAAAAATCAAAACTTTAATTTTTATTGCTTTATGAATTTAACTAACTGTTGCTCGCGACTTCGCCCATGTAAAATTAAAAAATGTATTCCATGCCACTCAAAGATAAATTACCTTTCTTATAGTGAAAAAAAATTTGAAATCAGCCCAGTAGTTTTTACGTGAATTGAATACATACAAAAAAGACAAATCTTTCCCCTTTATAATATTAGTATAGATAAAACATCATTCGCTATAAAGTGTGTTTGTATTTGTTGGCTATTGAATATCATGCTGAAGATGCGCTTTGTTTATGGCGTACACAAATAACGTTTCTCGGCTTTGACCGCTGCATATCGGTGCGTATCACTATACCTTTGAAAAGGCTGCAAGGAACATCCGGCGCTATAAAAAGCGTAAAGCTCTTTGTTTTCACGTTCGCAGAGGAAATGTCCAACTCTGACAAGCGATCGTTGGGTCTAATGGACCGCTGTTTACACTGGACCATGGGCTTTTACATTGAAAATAACAGACAACTGGTAAAGCCCGAGGAAATAGGTATTTGATGAACAAACACTTTAAAGCGACATTGTTGATTAACTCCTTTTAAACAATAATTTTAAAGTTACTAACTTTAGTACAATGTTTACTGAGATGTTAACGTCTTTTACAAATTGCTTCTATGTATTTGTCGAAACCTTTGTTTACTTGTTTTGCAACCAACAGTGTCATTATTGCTAAAATTTCTTAAATATACAACTTGAACATTCATATTTTCCTTAATTTGTGGGTAAATAACTATTACAGAAGACAAGAGTGATAAATTATTCTTTGTAGGCAAAAAGATTATTAAGACAAAAACACATTTTAGATTACGAAAGTCTCGCAAAAGTAGACTCTGTTTTACATTTATTTATTTGAAATATGCCTTAATGAGTCGAAAATTAAATGTGAATGTAATTACTTCAAACGTTCAATTAAGAAACTTGTTGAAACAAAGCAAACTCGTATAATAAACCATCTCAGCTAGGCTTGAAGTAAAACGGAAAACAATTGTAAAATTTGTCTACCCGAGTAGAATGAACTTCGAAATTAAAGCAACATTTATATTAAAGTTAAACGGCCGTAATAGATTAAGTTTTCAAATCCTGTACGTAGGTTTAATAAGCGTATACTAATTTGATAACATTATGCAGAAGTCACTTTGTATGTAATCACGTTGGTCGAAAATCTGCCCACCTAAACTACTGTGCCTCTTAATCCCAGTGTTAATTTCTCGCTGTCATACTGTAATGTTACGTGAATAAAATATTTTGTATTACCTAGGCAAACTTTCGACATGCTTTGTTCTTACTTTAACCTCTTAATATATGCAGAACCGTAACCTAGTTAGGGATTTTGTTCTTTTCATGAGCCCACTTTTTAATAAAACTTCAAAGTTATGAAGCTGGTGCGGTTTAAGCATTCTTTTTTTTCGTGTCTTCACTAAACGTTTTATAAAAGCAAGACTTTTGGATATGTTTTCGTAATACTTACTATTACTATATTTTATTACATTTAAAAATGTTAGTTATTTAAATCACACTCGGCTTTTAAAGAAAAAGGATTTAGATTTTTATCTAGGAATTTCGAATTTGAAACAAAGATGGCATGTCAGGCTCAGAATTGGTGTTAGGGATATATGTTCCATGTCGCCTATAAACTATAAAGGAAATATGTGAAATGGAATAAATGTCTAGGTTAGTGAGGTATATTGTGGTTGCGTTGTTGCGCGTGACGACGGGCGGGGTGCGCCGGCCAGTGACACGTTGGCCCGCGCGGCGAGCACGCGTCCCGCTCGTCGTCCCGCTCTGTGTCCCGCTCTATAACCCGCGCACAAGTTTCGGCACGCTAGCCCGCGACTTTTGAAAAGCCCGACGCTTTAAACGTGATTGACTATTGTTAAGTGAACTATCAAAGTGATTTGTGTGACATGAACCATACGTAGGTCTATTATTATTTTGTTAATCGTGAGACATCTTTTTGACATTATTTTTGTAATTTAATTTTTTTAATTATGTGCAGTTTTAAATTATCATAATTGGTGAGATTTAAATATTTGTGGAGCCAAGATTTTAATTAGTCTCGGGTTTACAGCGGTGATTAAAAATATTTTGCAGTGAAGGAAATAAGGCGAACAACAGTGCCGAGGGCGGTATAACGTCTTATACTCTCGTTAACCCTACGATAAGGAAAAAAATGAAATTTTAAGCATAATTAATTATATACTTTAAAGATGAAAGCTTTCGAAAAGCTAATGCGTGCTAGTATTGTCTTTAAAGTATAATAATTTTAGACAATAGAACATTTTACTGTTCATTTCTAGTATTGTTTATGTGTTAAATTCTCTAAAGAAGGGAAAAAAAGAGAATTATGCAAGACGAGTCTGAATTTTTAGATTTGTTTTAGAATTATCGATGTTTAAATAATAATAAGTCTATAGATGTTATACGTACATGGAATAATGGATGTGTTATTATAGTGTAGGATCTTTATGTTAAAAATCAAACATTTTCTTTTCCTTAGCAAAGTAAAGTGATAAAAGCATATCATATGTCGCACACTATCTCGCTGTTAGCTCTTTGTGGAACAAACCACTTATAAGATAATTTGCTATTTCTTTTTATTTTTATTAAACGCAGATATTTAATTTAATTTAATTTATTAAATTACTAATAATATACCACAATTAACGCTTTTCATAAAATAACCTACTTGTATCACAATAATTTGTGTAAAACTTATGTTACTATTTTTAAAAAAAAACGCCGGTTTTGTGAAAGGTTAATCAATACTTTTTTAATTTATAATAATAATATAACCTTTTATTCTGAAATTAGATTATATATATTGACTTGTAGTATGTCCCTAATTTCAGCGTGCCTCTTGGTATAGGCTGCCTTCAAACTCTTCCACTGTTTTCTATCTCGCGTAACTCTTCTCCAATGTGGACCGGCAGTCAACCTCAAGTCGTCCTCACATCTTATTGCTGCCGTCCCCGATTCCTTTTTCCATCCCTCGAATACCATCAATAATATTAACAGCCTTAGAAATGAAAATGGTATTAAGTTAAACTTAGGAATAAACTGAGTATAAGCTAATATTAGTACAAATTTTGCTGTAGAATTTAGCATATAACAAAATCTCAGTTTTAACTTAACAGTCTGTATATTCTGTTAAAACTAACTGACGGAATAACTTTAACTGTAATCAATTAACAATTAAATCATTGCCTACACATGCAGTAAGGACTCAGCGTATATAGCGTTTTATAGCAAAGTGTGAGCTTGTATTTGATAATCAAAACCAAAAACGGAGCAACACTAGGTCATCGGCACACACGTCTCGGCCCTATGACATCTGTCAATGTCATTCAGAAATAATTAAGGATATCGTTCCATTTTGGCGGGAGTTAGCGGTTTGTGTGAATTTAATTACACAGGGCGCGACCCTAGTTTGGACACCAATCCCCTGCACAAGGAGAAATTGATAAAGTTATTTTATTTAAAAAAAAATACGTGGATACAATTGTATTATTTTCCAAAAATACTTACTGATTTTATTTATTCTCAAGAAAAATAGGTGCTATATTGTTGTTTATAAAACTTTCCGGTATTGCGTAACAGATACTAACTAATTTCATTCAAGTGAAATCTAAACTTAACTTTCAGATTTTTAAATTGAACTAAAAAATACAAAACAATGTTATGTTTGTGTAAAATATTCGATGAACTATTTTGTCTTTTAATTATGTATTTTCTTAAAAAGCATTTTTAGCTATCACTAATAATTTGCCTTTATGTTTTTGTACAAACCTTGAATGGTAAAAGATTGTTTCCAGTTGATATTTCTATACTAAAACATACTGTTAAAGTATCAGTTTCTTTAAAAAAGGAAATAATGAATGTATGTTATTGATTTACAAATCGACCAGTGTGTAAAATTTTATTCAGTTTAATTATATCAAATGTAATTATTTATCATATTAAAATTATAAACGTAGAAGTCTAATCTAGCTTCATCTATTTTCTAGATAATCGTTGCAATCTAAAAGGAATCTACGAGATCTTTTGATATACTCTGATATAATTATCGATTAATTGCTTCGTCTTCCGATGATACGTTAAAATAAACACAAGGACCTTATTATAAAAGAAACTTGGATAGTGTTTCAACTACATTTTAGCTCCAACATCAATTATATTATATTGTGATTCTAACGATTTTTGACACATCATGCCTATTAAAATGCGTAGGCTTCAGAAATGTAATATTTAAAGCAGTATGATGAGAAACTTTTACGGATTTAAAAATAAAATAAATTGATTTTCTTTTTCAGAAACAATGAAATTTTACGAGTGTGTCATCCTCCTTGCGCTGGTTGCGAGCGGACAATGTTTCCCAAAACCTTATGACGAGGACGTAAGTTACGGTAAGTGATACAAATTGATTATTCTAAAGGAGTTTCAGTCCTCAAATCTTAATAAAAATCTCAACGATTAAAACTGTTAATTCAACAAGTTAACTAATAACAATTAAACAACAACACTGGTTGACTTGTAATTTACAGGTCTTGGGTTCGAATCCCGCCGCCATGTACCAATGTG
>DVQG01000058.1:0-22313 GCA_018231605.1 Papilio ambrax
AACTTACTTTACTAGTACTTTTGCAAATAGTTTTTAAAAAAATACTAAGCACTTTATGAAGTCATATTTAGTGTGATTTTTACATATTGTTTTAAATATAACACAAGACTATTTATCACCTTTATAATATAGACAAATGAGAAGTCGAGTACAAAGTACTTAGGGTCCATAATTTACAAATAAATAAACAAACCGCATAAGTCCGAGCAGAGTATGATATAAGGATAATGGTTATAAGAGAAATTATTTCTTTAGCAGTCCAACACTTGTGTTTCACCGATTCACACGTATTTTCTTGACGGTACATGAGAATCGCAAAGCGATGCAAACAACTGAAGTGACTTCTGTAGAGCGAGAGCTGAGAGTGGTGCGATATTACCATTCCAAAGATTGTTGTACAGGAACCCTACAACGCCCCCCTGGTCTCTCCCTCTCAACCCCCCCAACCACTACACTTTATCATGTAAATACATGCTAAACAATGCTTCTCGATTTGAGAAAAGCCCAAACGGACATCATCTCTTGACAATTTTAAAAAGATTTCTATAACAAGATTTATAAAAAGACGGAAATATTAATTTATATTAGTTCACCCCACGACTTCAGACTCGAGGTTTCATAGATTACATAAATCTCGCTTTCCACAGTATCGTAGTCCGCAGCACAGCGTGTACGAGCGATACACCTTTTGTTGTGAAGCTCAGGCGACGCTGGCGGTGGCGGCCGTTGTCGCCCGAAAGATTATTCTCCTTTTATTTCTCCGTAATAAAAGCTTACACAGCATTCACGCCGACGGGATACATTAAATACTCTGAATTATTGTCGTCCCGCGTCCTGCGCCATTGTGTAGCGCACCGGCTGCGATATTAGGCCGATACTACACATAAACTTACACATGTTTGTGAATTCTTTCTCTTAATGAAAATGTTACGATCGCGGGATATCTAAATAATAATGCCAATTGTACGAAGTTATAGTAGAGCCTTAACTTCGCGACTCTTAGTTCTATGTGAAACGGACAGCGCGGAGGGAGTGCGAGCTGAGTATTAATTAAGTTTCGTCTGAGGACATCTGGATTAGGTATAAAGGGGCGCGTTAAAGCGATTTAAATGTAAGCCCATTGTTTAAAACGTTTCCAGGGAATAGTGAAACAAAGACATTCCCCGTCCGCTTACCGAATTATTTGAGATTTACTGTAAGACGAAGTAGCAATTGTTATGAACTACTTTATTATATTTAAAACAATTTATCGTTGCAGTAAAATACATTGATATAATAATTGAGGATCGACTATGATATGCAAAGTTCATCTATAATTATTAAGCCATGTGTTGCAGGATGTCCGGTGTGCGGGCAGCTGATGTTCCTGTTGGAGCCGCCGGCGCGCCTCGCTTTCTCCAACAGCACGGGTACGCGCGTATCGTGCGCGGCACACGGCTCACCGCCGCCCACCATCACCTGGCTCTCAGAGGATGGCGTACCCGTCACCGACGTACCAGGTCTCAGGTAAGCTACCTTATCCATATTTCATATATGATTAGTACTTTATACGAATGCCTATATTTACCAAAAATAAATAAATAAAAAAAACGTAGTGAAAATCTCTCACGTTATTGAATTATTACACATTCAAAATTTTTGTGTTGACGTTGGACGTGGGTCTAATCCACTCCTCCCGGCTGGATTACTGCGCGTCACCGTGCCCTCCGTGTACGGTGCACGCTGAACACTCAGAGTTTTTCAGCGCAGCGTGATTCGACAGAAAATATGAAAGATGAACTCTTTACGTGTTCCTAATTTCTTTTAGTCAATGATACATACACATATAACTATGTCGAAATGTATAACATTATCCAATGAAATTTGTAAACGATCGCTTTCAAATTATAGTTTAATTTTGAGGAACAATTGTAGGCGTCAAAACTAATATAATTAATAGACTAGTTAAACACGAGCTCAAAGCAAACTTGTGAACTTTATGGATTATGCGTCAGAATAATTAGGGGGTCGTTAATGCCCCGGATCAAGGCGAGCCGTCCTCGGCGGGGCAGCCGACGGGGCAGCCGGGCCGCGCGGCACATGTCGGCCCACTTTGATATAAATGCTAATGACTATATTGAGGCGGGTCACACGGACGAAAACTCTTGCTCAGTAGGCTCATAAATACGTTGTGTGTTTACATGTTAATGAATAGATTTATGTGGTGCTAGCGTTGACAATGAACATTATTAAAGGACACTGGATTACGTGCATTTATTATTCCTGGCCATAAAAAGTTAAGCTAAGTATCGAAGAGATTTATGATTAGTTTCACGTTCAATAATAAAAAATGTGGGATATATGGAACGTTCCAAATACTTTTGTGAAATAATAATATAAGATAATTTGTACTCGATTCAGCGCGAGTGAGTCGTATTCGCGCGGCGGCTGACGTTCGTAATAGAAGTGTCGCGAACAGTTAATACGCTCTCGTCAACTGTAGATTCACTCGGGCTCTGCATTTTTACACGTTCCAGTTTTTGTGGCAGAAAAAAAAACTAAGATTTTTACTTATTTATACCAAAGAATTATAATATAATATCCAAGTTAAGATGCAACAGTGGCCTACATCCGCAGAACATAATTTAATTGTTCGCTTAGCTTATAAATTGAAGGTACGTACATAATACACGTATCTAAAAGTATATAAACGTGGTAATGTAAATAGGTTGTAGGTTCACCGACAAACCGATGATATATCAGCGAGTACCGCGCCGCCGCTGCGGTGTCGTGTCGGAGGGAACGTCATAATTCGGGATGACGGGCGTCCCGCGGGATAAATTATTGATAAGTTATGTACACGGGTCTGTGACTTCCACACCTGAATTCTTAGTCAGAAGATGCAGTGATCTATAATTCCTTTAAGTTTATTTATATCTATGTATAAGAAAATATAAAAAAAATTACTTTTTAAACGCTGTAATCAATATTTTGTTTTAAAGCTACGAATAAATATCGTAAGATACTTTGTAATTTCAACAATTCATTGTTAGGGTTGTGGCACACCGAGCACGCTTTGGGCGCACGTCACGCGCCGCCGCAGTTTGTCTTCGTTAATGTAATAACCACCTCATCCATACTGCGTGATCCCCGGAGATTAATAGACCAAAGCGCTATGCACCACAAACATTGTATATAATTTGTTAAGAAACTTTGAATGTCGTAAAACATGTTAAACTGTTAGAATAAAAAGCGACAAATATTGTATTTCCTTTTTAACACCTAATAGTTGTGTACAGATATTAGTTTTGTCAACTTGATCAAAGGAATAATTTACATAAGGTGGTAAACACAGCAAGCGGTCTGCGTGACATTCAGTAAAACTTTAGTTTTGTATGGTAGCGAGAGCCACGAGGTTCAAAGTAGGAAAGTGAACGTTAAATGTAATGAAACGTGTCCGGCGAGCTTCACAGATGGCGCTGTGCGGCGGAAACAATCTGAAAACGAAATGTTCTAACTGAACACCATACACTGACGCCCATTCCATGTTCTATTCTGTCATATAACACATTATATACTTAGTTCAGTGATTAAAAACGAATATATCGTAGGATCTGATTTATGGCTTTGATTTATTTATATGTCTTTATCTACTTCTATTTTTTGTTCAAAATAAACCTTTCAGTTGTCGAAGTGGTGTAAAGTGTGTTAGGGTCACATTATCCCTCGTCTCATTAATACGTCATGGTCCGTGGGACCTCTCCGCGCTCCCTCCGCTGTCGACTTCCACTGAACTAACACCAGCCACGACCCTTTAAGGTTACTCGCACGCAGTTCGCAAGATATGGCAATTATTTGTTACTGGTTACCTAAGCGTTTTCACTTAGTCGAATTAATTTAAAATTTTAAGAATATCATTGTTTAAAATAGTAAAATGTTTTATTCAAAACATATAAAATTAATTTGAAATTTTATGAAATATTAAAGGGACATTATTTTACAATTTTCAAACAGTTTCAATAATTAAGACGGATAAAGTTAGCGGGTCGACAGAGTTGTACAAAGACAAACATCATCGGGCCGGCTTAAGCTCGCATTTATTATTTGTTCAAATCCTTGTCCTTGCATATTTAATGTCTGGATTTCCAGCAAAGTAATAAGCGGTGTAAATCCATATAATATTTTAAAGCTCTGACACCAAATAAATTGACTTTAAATCATGTGTAATATCTAAGCTTTTGGTTCAGAGAAATAAAAGTTTATTTTTTCACACAGTTCTAGACGAAGTAAGAAAGTTTAACAAACTAACTTAAATTATATTTAGTGTTCTCGTGGAGTAATTAGATGTGCTAAGAGGACACGCAGCGATGTCGTTTGTCTTCGTTGCGGCGGGGAACGGACCGTAGCGGGCTCGAGCGGTGTGAAGCGGTGCAGAGCGGAGGAGACATTATTGCCGATGGAAGAAAAAGACATCATTCTTACATTGTTCTATAACGTTTTGCTTGACCGTGACAAAGACTAATCGACAGAAATGGAAATTTTACGCCCTTTTTAAAACAAGGCAATACAACAACTTTTAGTACTCTGTCTGTAAGATTCTTCATTGGTGCATTTCAATTGTTTGACGAATGATGACGTCATACAATGTTTCGTGTTCTCTTTATTAATATTTTCACGATGTAAAGAATGCTAATGTGTTGATATTTGACATTCTGCCAGTAACGAAGGTTGCCATCGTTAATCTAGTCGTGGGTAAGATAAATGCGCAGTTTGCGGGGACTTTTCTTTCCATTCACTATTCCCGAGTCCCGCTGCGTGAGTTTCATTAATTATTGCCTCAATATTAAGTCTGCGTGTCCACTTCGTTAATTTAATTCTATTAATACTTTTTATTAGAAACACTATGAACAAGTTTAGACAGTTCAATTTACTTTCTTTTAAAGTTAATCAGAACAGACGAAGATATTAAATGAGTTCAATAATATTAAGCGAACAAGCAGAGGTCAATTGTTAATAATGCATTTCGAATAATGTTTTAATATCCGTTTATTGATGATGCTCATAAATTTAAATTGGTACTGGAATGAAATTGTCGAATCTCTCTTTAGTCAATCGCAATCAAATTATGATAGAGCCTTTTCAGGTGTTGTTGTATCAAATTGACATAACACATTGATTGCAGCAGCTCAGCGCCAGCTAATGTTGTCTAAATCAATACAAAGCATTGATATATGTGACAGGAATTATACAAATACTAACATGCGATAATTTCAAATTAAGCGTTGATTAAACAAATGCAATTTATGTTGGGAAATAATGAAATAATAACAGCGGTGGTCGTCATAAGCGCAGCTGGAACCACTCCTGTAGTAATACTTGAGGAGCGCCTGTCTGTTAGCCTTAACATTATAATGCTGTGAGAATGAGCACCCTACGCGGGGTGGACGGGGGGGGGGGGCTGACACTAACGAAGACAAACTGCCTACATTATACTTACTATAAATTATATTTAATTTTAATAGACAATTGCTATGGAGATAATTTCCAATAAAGATCGGAATGTATGGACACGTTCAATTTTTATGTCATCTAAAAAACAATGCCGTTTTGTAGTAATTAAGTACAAATAAGTACATAACAAAACATATGTAGTCTACGAAACTAATTTCCATCCAGATAATTTTGTAGGTTAGACCTTTTCAAGTAAACAAGTCGTTAGCAACAAAGCTAAGTAAAATACGGAATTATTCCAACCCCATTTGGGTTCAGGCGAGTGGAAGGATTTGGTGAATCCGAGTGGATTACAGCAGGAAGGGAAGGGAAGGGTTGCTACTTGACGGCTTTGTTCCTCAAATATACAAGTTGGTAAAACAACTATGGCGTACAACATCCCTAATGTTTTTAGCTACTATTTTACATATAAAAAATTGTTGTATGATTACATTACTTTTTTTAAGTTTATTTGCAAATGATGTATAATAGATTTAAGTTATAAATGTTTTAACTATCTTAATAAAACATTTATTTTGATCGCGATCAGAGCAGGAGTCATGCGACGGGCAAATGTAATAAAATGTGTCCGGTGCGGGGGCGGGCGCGGCAGGGTAATGACGATAGGTCGACAGGGTAGCCGAGGGGTAGGGGTGCAGGGCACACAGGCGAAGTTTGGAGAGATTTTCCAGATTCAATATAGTGACCCAAGGCGTCCTCCACGCTGATTACATTTCTGAACGCTGTTCCTGAAAATTTTGTTTAGATCGAAAATTTTATTTAACTAAATGATTTAAAACTTGTTTGACTTGGAGTAAAATATTTATCAGTAAGTAGTAGAGTCGCCGCAAAGCGCGTGCGGCAGTTATCTGATTCGATAATTGTGCACGCGGCCCACTGAGCCCGCAGTAACACATCGCAAATATTTCCTCACTAAATATTACGTCACATTTTATCACTCAACAACCAAATGTAAATTAAAATTTAAAATCCACTTTAACTATCTAGAAAAATGAAATACACAATTTACTTTCGAGATTCGTCTAACCGGATTAGATACCGATCTGTATCACCAGACAATGTAGTGTGATTTTATTGTAATTGTCACTTGGGAATCTTAGTAACCATAAAATTTGTTGCGAATGTGTCCAACAAACAAGGACTGGAGTAATGACTAGCATCAAAATCCAATAGCAAAGCTAATAAGACCCTTGTCCGCCGCAAGCCGCGGTTGGCGCCACTGACCCGTAAACAAGGGCCCGACAACTGCCGCCATTTGCTTTTTACTGACATACAAGTTGGTTTACTAAAATTTATCATTGACACGATTCTAAAACATATGATTTACAGAAGTCACTCGGCCATTCACTTTATTCATTCGTTAGAAGCAAAATTTCATATGCCTATTATTTCATTTTATTTGTAGTGGAACCCGGTATGCATTGCGGGTCTTTGTAAAGTAAACAATAGAATTATTACAGTTTACTTTTTTTGTTATATAACCTATAGCAACCAAAAAGTTTCATGAAATCGAGTTTTTATTCGATTTTTAGTACTTAAACCCTCCCAGGCGCTTTAGAAACTATCGCATTGATTATTTCTTAGAGAAGATTGAATACATTATCACATTATTGAAAGAAGTCGCCGAGAAACGAAGCTTCTTTAACACTTGTCTATAGAGTGTGATATAACGTTTATTCACAAAACCAATTTATTCAGCCTTAGGATTCGGGTTGCGTTGAATGTTTACAACAAATCTTTATCCATCTCGTGCGACACTTCCAGCGGCCGCGGAGCTTGCTCTGTGATTGTATTCAACACGATTTTATATTCTACAGAGTTGGTGTATCCACACCTTAACCTATAAAATGTTTTCCATTTTATGTTTATACGTCGTAAGTATTGGAGAAATAAAGAAGTTTTATAAAATTTGCTGCCTAACAACATTAAACTAATTTCAAGTCTGTAAGCAAACATGAAAATTAACTTTGATATTCCGAGTCAATAAATACGCCTCTTTTTTGCGCGAACTTATTAGGAAGCCCCCAAGTTGAAGGTAGACTAGATTATTAAGCTTTGATAACATATTAATGTTTTTAAATGAATTGTAAAGGTATAGGAAAATCTTAAATGCTCTATACAAATACAGCTTTGTGAAAAAGAAGAAAACGATTTCTGGTCTGTTAGTTGATAACAACTGTAAATTCTAAGAATAGATAACCCTTTAATCGATATAAGTCATAGAAAATTCCTTTTATCGTTTTAAGCGCGCCGTAAACTTAGAGAGTAAAGTGTTTTATTCAGTCGTTAATTTGTATTGTTTATTGTGATCGTAAACTATTGCCTACATTTAATAGACTTTAAACATTAACTACTGCGTAATTGTATCGACAGTAAAATGTTTATGAATCTTAATTGAATTTTGTTGCATTGTAACTTTAAAAAAAATGTAGTTAAAAAGTCATAAATAAACAACATAGATTGTTAATGATATAACACACGGTAAAATTAAAACAAATATAAGTAAACAAAGTATTAACTCTATTTTTTCGCGTTTCCCATCACGTAATGTGTTACAGTGAACATTTTTGTGCTCAACATTATTGCTACTGTCAATCAAGTTGTCAGTCGCGTGGGTTTGCTTATGTCTTCATACAAACAAGTCCGACGTTGTGGCTTTCTGCCATCTTTTATTATTTTTTATCATGATATATTATTTGTATTTTTATCCGACCTTGGATCATAATACAGTGAAGGTAAAAATGAAGAATGACACTAGAACTGAAAATATTACGTACTTCTTTATTTTGTTTACTACAATAACGGAACGAATTACTTGAAGTGACTCTTTCTTATCAATTCATGTTATTTACATACTTTTTGCATTACAACCAGAAACAAAGTCGTAATGTTATTTACTAGATGGGAATAGTGTCGGAGTTAAGTTAAATTTATAAACGGTTAGTAAAAGTTTAAAGTCGCGGGACAACCAATTTTAGGCGGTCCTTTGCCCCCTTCTTTCAAAGTAACTACTTGTAGTAAACTAAATAAAGAAGACAAAGTCCCGGTCGATCAGTTCACTCATCATACAATTTAAAACGAAAGCGTTACCGTAAATGAGACAAAGTTTATCCGTCGTATGAGCCAATAGATCGCTTACTATACAAACATCGTCGGCGCAGCTTCCGGCGAGAAAGTCAACAGCGCCCCTCGTTGTGTCCGATTTATATTTGACTTGTGCTAAGTTGTGATTGCAAGTACAACTAGCAACATTGCTTGTCATACAACAATACTGGCTTAAGCTCATTTTATTATTTGCCTTGTAACAAAAGCAATAGGTTTTGGAAAATCTATACTAATCTTGTAAAATAAGACATAGTACATTTGTAACAGATATACTCAAAAGCTACTAACCGTTTACTAAAATTCTTTTACTACTGGATAGCCTCATTATATTTAAGTATATTAGGCTGTATTAATTTACATAAATATTCTTTAACCAAGCACGAACGAAGTCGCGAGCCAAAGGTAGTATTTTATATGTTGTTTTGTATGTTATTTTATATGTTATAAAACATTATAGTGGTTATTTGTAAATATGCGATCATTACTTTGAATCAATACATCGACGAATTCGACTTCGCAAACCGGGACTATGTGTCTTATCATCAGCGTCGGCGTCGCCTAATGGCGTCCATCAATCGCCGTAATGTCAGTGTACATTCTGCCCGTGCCTCACTTACTATATTATATTTACACTAGCTTTCGCCCGTGACTCCGTTCCCGTGGAATTAAAAAAAGGTCTTCCAGACTATCCTCTACGTCTATGCCAAATTTAATCGAAATCCGTTCAGCCGTTTAGGCTACAAACTCTAACAAACATGCATAAATCAATACATCCACCTGAACTTTCGCATTTATAATATCAGTCAGATTTAATCAGACTATACATAATTCAGGTAAATTTCTAAGACTAGGATTCTAGTTAGGTTTAAGAAATGTGAAACTAACAATTGCGATGTTCTTCTATTTTTTTATAACTATCAAAATTCGTACTTCTGTTGAAAGTAATGTAATGAAAATTAATAAAATAACAAAACAAAAGCAGTGAGAATTAAAGAAAGCGTCGCAATTTCGTTTGAGAGCAAAAGGTTCTCATTGTGAGGAGCTTCATTGTTTTGTCACGTCGAGTTACAATTGTTTTACTGTACGCTTTCCTTTTATTTCCTTGTTCGTCGATATCGTAACAATGTTACTGTTTGAGTTAAGTTGTAAACAACTTCTTCAAATATGTAGACAATATTTTATTGTTTTCGCGCAATATTAAAGTTATATTCAACACTTTTAGTAACAAATTGTAGTGTGGAAATAAATCTTACCTATCACTAAAATGTAAATGTTTGGATGGATGGATGAATGTCCGCTGAACGGATTTCGATGAATTTAGGCATAGATGTAAAGTATAGTCTGGAAGCACACGTAGGCTACTAACGTTTGGTTTTTTAACTCCACGCTGACGGAGTCGCGAACGAAAGCTATTATTTTGAGATACGAAGATACAAATGATCTACCAACATCCCGACTCCAGAAGAAGTAATAAACATGTAAAGGAGTGACCGCAGTCATTTTTCATTTTATAAATCTTGTCGCGTTCACTTCAGAAGCTCGCTCATTTGGAAGACGTCACTTTAAGGCCCAAAACAAATTGACAGCTATTCATCCCTTGTCTCTTGAATAAAGGTTTTACTTTAGTGATGTTTACTGTCGTCTTTACAAATATTCCTTGTCATTTATGAAATACTCATTATTACAATTAAGTTATATCTGTACATTACAAATGAATTTCTTTTTAGGTAATTAACTTAGTTTTAAGTATTTTTTACGGAATGAATTTGATTATAAATTATCCATTGTTGGTATTATAAATATCTAAACAAAAACTGCAGGTGTTTCTTGATTGTTTTAAAATGAAAACGTAAATATATTTTGTATTGTAAAGAGGTAAGATCAGCAGCTTAGCTGCCGCCCTCTCAGAGATTAGCGGGACGACAGACATTAAAGCAAAACACCCTGAACTGAATTAAAATGAAATGAGAAAGACAGTCGACACAATTGGAACGAATACCTTCGGAACCAATTTATTTTATTTTATCTTAAATACTAAAAAAGTAACAATCTTCAATTTAACGACAAAATATTTATGTATATTTTAATTAAAAAGTAGATATATAAACTATCAGACTAGACGTAAGTTTATTAAATTTACGACATCCGTTTATATTTTATACCGGAACGCTTTTTGTCGTAACACTGGAAAAATGAATTACTCATATCAGTCGAGGGAGTCCCGAGTTACGACGATATAAAGTCCATATAAAATCGTAGATGAAAATCTACAATTTTACTCCATTAATTTTTTACAATATTACAAGATGAGGCAAATATGTCTGACAATCCCCGAATGCTGGACCGGAATTACATCGGAGAAGGTATCACACATCACATGGTAACAAACTATTCTCTACTTTAAAGACAAGGAACCTGTTATTTTACAAACACGCTGACAAAATAAAACGAGATTAGAGTGCCAACAACGACGTCTGTAATGTCTATTTATGTGAGTAGGAATTTCATTCGCTCTAAGAATCGCTTTTTTCAGCAACAGGTACGTACGCAGAATTCATTTAATCTAATTGAATTCACAAGTTGCAATATTCCGGAAAGAGTTTAATCCGTTTTAATACATCTTTAAAGAAATAAAATCGATCACAAATTCGAAGTAGTGGCTCGAAATCCGTTTGTCCATGGTTTATTTACTAACTTGAATTTAATAATTTACAGTTATTATAATAAATACATAGTAGTTGAGAAACAGGACGTAGTTACCTCTATTGTAATTACAGGAAACGCTGTGAGAGAGAAATTCGGTCCGTCTGTTTTATTGGTTACGGTCTTTAATTTAACTTTTACGTGCGTTCGCAGCCTCCAAATTAAGTTGTTAGAATTGTTCATGCGTAAAATGGGCTCCCAGTTCTACACAATATAAATTGCGACGTAAAACTCCGCTACAACCATCGCTTTCCTTTTAAATAATACGAAATTTTAATCAGAGAAAATGAAAGATGACTATATAATTTCAATACTTATCCTGTTAAGAACTTGCTATAGAAATAAACCTGAAGTATATAACTTTAATACGTAGAAATGTAGTTCAAAAAACATCGTTTATATTGCGAAATGATCTTAAACACTGTCAGTTACCGTCGGTGTTTTCAGTTTTCCAAACTTTTAGTAACCGCATTAAGATGGCTTCGAGATAAAACACGTTCTGCCTTCGGTCCAATGTTTGCAAAAATTAGCCGTTAAAATAAACAAGTGTTGCCGGCGGCATTCCCCGCGGGGCCCGAGTCAAATTTAATCTTATTGGAAAACGCGCAGAAGTAATAAAAGTTTACAAAAAGCCGTTCAAAGTGTTAGCGGGTAAAGGTTAACCTTATTTTGTTGCTATAGACACTTCGTAGATGGCCTTTAAAATATTGTTCGAGCTTACAAATTCTTTCTCGAAAAATCTGGATAAGCCAATATTTATATCGTGAAAATATTCTTAAAATAACTAGCTGTAAAATGTTTTAAATGTCTTCAATAAGTAGTATTTCCTTGTTTGAAGATTTTAAACTAATCACATTATATTACAAGTTATAAGCGAACATAACCGCTAGGCTTCTTACTAGCTTGCTGTTTACTAATGACGTCATACTCGTATATTCACATTCTGAGCCGCTTTATAGAATAACATAATTGAAAAACAACTGTCACACAACTGGGCACAATATTCTTATTAACATTAACGAGATCTGTAAGTACTACTAAGTATGGCATTTATTTACTGGCTTAATTTACCTTCATAAATGGCTAATTTTTAGCTATTTACCGATAAGTTAATCTAGTAACATAACATCACTCAACAAACTAATGGATGTGAAGTTTCACTTCAGAGAATATAAACTTTAATGAGATTGAATACCGCGAACGGCAAAGTGCAGTGAACTTGAGTGTGAAGTTGTTCGCGGAATGTGAAGCGCTTTAGTGCAGCAAATTTGAGGGCATTACGAGCTGTGCCTCACTCGCTGCCGTAAGTGCTCTCACACGACACCACATTATCAAAGTTGCATAAACAGGGCGCATATTAAATCAACAATCTGCGAGCTGATTTTAAGATAACCTCAGTTAATGTTGATTTAAGTCTTACTATAGTTTTTATTTCACATTATTATACTCGTAGTATAATGAACTCAGCGGACATCACTTGATTTTTCTTCTTAAATCAGAACCAACGTAGACAAACTTATGTACGACATTAATCAGGATTTTCGGACGTAGAAGAATCGGACTGAATTAGACTTTCAAATGAACTCTGGAATAATTCGTTTGCGGACCTTTGTCACCTAAATATCTTTCCTTTCACCTGCTTTTTTTTAGTAATTGCGTTTTTTTTTTATTTTAACCCCTAATTACACTTAAAAAATACAAACATTTAATATGAAAACATTTTTTGGAATACAAAATAAATTTTCTTCAAGTCAAAAACGTAACTAAATTTTAAAATCAATATTGTAAAGTAACCAACGCTCAGTAATATTGATTGATACGTCATCACAATGAAAAAAAAATGAATGATCTTAGATCAAATAAATTCAACATTAGAACGCGAGAAACAAAAGTTCATCAAAAGCTTTTTCAGTTAAAGCCAACTCCGCTCTTTAAACTCAATTGAAAACTTATTTTCTTTGTTTAAAGCTATTTTTAAGCAAAGGCTTTGGTTTAGTTGAGATTACGCTGAGAAGCATTATACCTTAATCTTTGATTTCAAAGTTTGATAAAAAATTGAGTTTTTAAAAAACATGTTGATAACTTTTTTAAACAAAGTCTTTGTGCAATTTAAAGTACTTTAAGAAAGGAGTCAAACGA
Organism: Papilio ambrax; assembly: GCA_018231605.1. Classification (NCBI taxonomy): domain Eukaryota; kingdom Metazoa; phylum Arthropoda; class Insecta; order Lepidoptera; family Papilionidae; genus Papilio; species Papilio ambrax. The sequence continues at coordinate 13,438 of DVQG01000058.1, forward strand.
TAGATGCATCATCAAATTGGTCACGGAAGTTAGAAGTGAATTCAGTTCGTGAAATAGTAAAGTGCAGCGGCCGGATGCAACTCTTGTCAGCAGCAGAACGTTGCCTAATCAAAGGACTAACTGCGGAGAGTGCTGGTGCTGAGGCTTTGTGCGATTTTAAATCATGCGTCAAGCGACTGCGACTCTGTTAATTACTCCTTTTTAATTGTTTTAATTTTATGTTGTACGAAAACGAGGCTCTAAACGGTTGACTGCCTAAAGATAGCGCTCGTTATCATAAAGGGCTATCTAGAAGTTCCCAACCTAATGATGTTTAAACACTATCACACCTGGAATGTTGTTGTATAATTGAATCACCGTTCACATGCTTCAGTTGCGGTAAAAGGCCAACCCATTAAAAATAATGGTCTCTTTGATCGTAATTTAGCGCCGTACTGCGGCTTCGGCAGTTTTTATTTTTTTTTATTGTTCTCGTAATATTTTATCTGCTTTCGTAATTGTCGCTTATCTTTTTCATAAATTTCGGCTTATCTTTCTATAACTGTTAGAGTAAAAAGTTATTGCTGAAGGTGAGTTTTTTAATTTAATATTATATTCAACACGTTACATTTCAAGATCATCCAATGTTTATCACTACGAATATAAATATCAAATTAAATTTTTATCTTAAGCAGCCAACATTGAATGAATAAAACAATGACCTCATATTTCCAATTTTATTTGCTGTTATCATGATTCAAATTTCTCAATTACGTAAGATATTAAAATATTCTATGCGGGGTACTCCGAGGCGCTGCGGGGTTCGTCACCTTTTTTTGGTATTAATTTTGTGTTGATGGTACTTTGAGTTTCATTAAGTTTACAATTTGTTCTTTTGTGACGGTAACAGGTGCGGTTTGTTGGAGATATTCCGCAATCTTTTTTCCTTTAATTGAATTCGTGCAAATGTTCTTTGCTTAGAGCTTTAATATTAAATGGAATGAGCTGAGTTTTTCATGATAGCTTAACAAAGTATTGGTGTGAAAAAAATAACAGAAAACCTATCAAAAGAAACTTATAACATAAGCGCCTAAATGAGTTTTATAAACACAGCTTTACTTATAACCAATTTTATACTCAGATATAAAAATGAGGACAGCATTGTAAAACAAACCTATGATATTAGTATGCGATTGTCGTATGGATATTCGCTTACACATATTATTAATGATTTATTATATACGAAATCATTTAGTAAAGTACAAAAGGCCATCTTGGTACTTGTGTTATCTTCACTGGCTATAACAAATATTTGTCCGGCCCTCTGTAAGCCTCGTTGAAGCTTCCTTGTTGACCTCCCAAGCCGCTACACAACTTAGCAAATTGCTGCTGACTACTTAATGAATTTAGTTTTAACTACATCTCGAGACCGCGCTACGCCGCGCCCGCCTTCTAAACTCTGAGATAGTCTTAAAGTTTAGATTTGTCAACTTGTAGCACGTAGCTTCGTGTCTCGGATCAGTTGTAACTTTACTTGTTCTGGTTTTATGTTGGTGATAAGCTAATACTTAACACGAACTAGTTCCATTTATTTTTATCTCGTGGCATTTAAAAATATAATTATAACTTAAAAATCTAGACCAGTTGTCATTTAAATTTCAAAAGCCCTAATGATACTTGTAGACATAGAGCTATATTTTTAATTACCTCATAAAACACCTCGCACTGTTAGGCTCAAAGTTAGAAGCAGTTACGTGAAACTTTGTTTAATCGTAGCCCGTAGCTTGTAGCCGTATCTCGTAGCATGTATTTCGTAGAGGGTAAATATTTGTAACCACATCGTTACGACGAGTCAGTCAGTAATTAAACGTCGGCAGTGATCAACTCACACAAGTTAATTTGTTGACTGGAACTGGAATATATTTTATAAGTTGCTCGTCTGTGTACCATGATGATAATTGAAAAAAAAAATATATATCTCTAAAAAGAAGTGTTGATGTTTGTTATTAAATTTGAAACTACCCGGCGGGTGCACGTTAAATTTTAGTATCGACTCGGTGTCGCACGTCAAACCTGCGAGATTTTAGCTGAGCTGGTGCCGTTACCATGCTAATGTTAATTGTGTATTTTGCATACACGTGGCTTTACCTCCCGACGCTCACGCCGACCGTAAAATTTGATAACAGTTTTAGTAAACTAAACGTTAAAAGTAAGATCGTAATTAAAATTTAATAAACATAATAAAATGCGATTTACATAAGTCGATTTTCTAATAAATGTAACTGAATGTTTAAATTGAATATGTGCGGTATCGCGGTGACTGCAGGCAGCCCGCTGGCCTCGCGCGTCCCCCGCGCGTCCCCGCTCGACCCCGCGCAGCCACTCTCGCCACCAGCGCGGCGGATAAGCAAGCTCAACATTTTTTCACTTCCGAACCATAAATCGCAAATCATTAATCTTACTCGCGAAGCCCAAATTCCATTATTACGATTCCTAATTCAAAAGATCTGAGAAAATTGAATATGAACGATTATTTTTTTATTTCCACAACATCTTTGTGAATTTTCCGCCCGGAGGCTTCGTCGTTTATTCCATTGTGTTATTAATTAATACCGGGATTACCGAAAAATGAAATGAAATTCTATTGTTCTGTTATAAATGGGGACTTTTTTGACGATGATAAATCATTTAAGCTAAAACTATGGAAGCAATTATGTATGGTAGATTAAAATCCAGCACCTCAGCAGCGCCGCAGTGTAACTCAGAATTCTGTTGCAAGGTGGGTTCATTTTGACTACTTGACGTGCGTCTGTCTGTGACACATCGGAGTTAAACTTTGATTTCTCTCGCTGTGAAGGCTTCATGCAATTTGAATTAACCGATACCTCACAAACGCAATGCCCACACGCACACGTAGCGCGGCATCATTAGGACACATCCGCAATTAAGAGGTCGCCGTCACCTCATATCTATTGAAAGGATAATTAAAGCCAGTCTAAGCAAGATTTTCACTTTGTATTTTCTCTTCTTCTTTATATTAAACTTTATTCGTTGCCATTAATATCGAATACGAAAAATTCCATTGAAAATGATAAATAAGATTTGAATAAATTTGACCAAAAACATAGCGAATGATGTCAATGTCATTTAAATTAATGTGACTTGTAACGTTTAGACGTGAGCAGCTGAGTAGAGTAAACCTAAATATAAATGTTTATGAATATCGCCCTTTTCTGAACTTTGTTATCAGTGTAGAAGCACGGCACGAGGCAAGCGGCGGGCGGCGGCGGCGGGCGATTGCCGCTCAATAGAGTTCTTTTATTCCTTATCACATTCCGAGCATTTTTTCACTTCCAGACCATAAATCGAGAATCATTAATCTTCTTCCCGGAACCCGAATTTCATTATAACGGTGCCGTATTTGAAAATGAAATTGAATAAAAATGAGGGATTTAAGTTTTTTTGATTTATCGTCGTATTAGCTATTACCTTTGAATTTAATTATGCAATTGGAACATGGCAGTTGCAATTATTCTTCATAGACTACTACGCTTTGTCCTGTTTGTGAATGTGTCGCGTGTTGAAGTGCATGATATGCGGGTGTGTTGCAGAGAGGTGCTGGAGAACGGTACGCTGGTGGTGAGCGCGTTCAGCGCAGCGCAGTACCGCGGCGACGTGCACGCTGCACTGTACCGCTGCCGTGCCGCCGGCCCGCTCGGCACCGTGCTCTCCCGCGACATGCGCCTCCAAGCAGGTCAGTCTCTCCCACAATATACACTCCATTTCTTACACATTCACTTCTGTTTTAACTCTCTCTTTTTGTAATTTTCTCGTTAAATTTACCGTCCTTATATAATAATGTAAATATAGCACCATCTACAAAGTAATTTAATCCATATCCATCAGATTAGACGACAGGGTCGCGCTGCCAATCCATTAGACCCTTTTAGATAGCGCTTGAAGTTTAGGGATAAGACGTCTGTCGTAATTACAACTTAACGGTGAAATTAAGCAAACACATTTTCGTCAAACATTTACTTATAGTGTCATGTTAACCAACCCCGATACTTGTTACTTAAATCTAATATTAACCCAGCATTATAGCATTTAGCAAATATTTTAAAATTAAATTATCAAAACAATGGACATCATGGTATAGTAGTACTCGTAGTATCGATATATTTACGAACTGCTAAACTTATTTCATGGGAAATGGAAAGAAAATTGTGTAAGCATTAAGCATTTATTACTTGGCATTGAGTCGATGGAGCGTCATGGCGCGAGGGGTACGCCGCCGGTCCATTAGGCCCTTTCAGCGCCCTTTAAGTTCGGGGCCGCGTCATTCACAGTTATAACTTAAAACGCTTTCGTCCGAGCAAAAGCTCAAGTATTATTTATGTGTCCATTGAGTTTAACTCTCACTTAGGATTATTGTGACCTTTTGACTTGTTTAATATACACTTTGATTTTATAACTTGACTTTTAAATCCAAAAAATCTTCTAAGAGTTAAAATACAAATATGTTTGAAAATTATGTAATAAAACTTAATTTGCATATGTTGTAGGAATTTAATATTCAGAGAGAAGGTGAATAGTTACATTATCCGCGACTCTTCTACCTTACCTTGCTTCATCTGAGTCATTCTAACTTGCTTTGTTCTCTAACACGTAGGTTCTGTAAATGTTTTAGCTGAATTTTCGTAGTTCTAGTTCTGAATGTGCGACACGTGAGGGTATCCATAGTTTAGACAAATTCAATGATCGTCTGTGCTCAGTTGATCGCGTGTAGGGACACATGCGTACGTGTCTCGCGTGCCCGGAGCCTAGCTGCCGAGGGCGGACTCGCCGAGCTCCGGGCTCCAGGCTCCGGGCGCGACACGCCAACTGAATCATAAATTATACAATCGTCGAGGGACAAGAAATGTAACATATAACATGAAGTCTAAATATATGTTTTTTGGCTCTTGTTGACAACTTATCTTTTGTTCAAACTTCATTATTAGCAAGGTCAAATAGAATAAACAAACTTTCTCAGTAACGAAGTTGATTTTCAGTTGTAGCAGAATTAGTTAGTGCCTATCAAATTCTGGTATATGAATAGGAATCAACTCTGAATCAAACAAATAAGTGCGTACCAGTAAAGGCTATTTTATAGTCAATCTTTTCAATGGGTTTAGATTTACCAAAATGCAGCATCGTTTTTCGACACATTTACACAAAGCTCGATTTACACATCCGAGATCATAAGTCAATAGAAAATTACATTTTCTGGGGACCCAAAAATGCAAGAACGCGGCACAAAGTAAACCATATCTGTTGACATATAAGGAATATGTTCCCTTGTGTCGATAGGCTTTACCAAATGTATTGAGAAGGGAGTTGAAATCATTCGAGCTGGAATGCAAATAGGATTCTTTTTGTGAGAGGCGAGGGTGGAGGGCGGAGGGTCCAATGCCGTGGCGAAGGTTGCGGAGAGGACAGGCGCTGCCAATATCCCTTTATGACGCAGGACGCCGGCCGCTAATGGAATCAGTATCGTAGAAAATTCACAGCCGCTATTTACCGCTTCCGTTGCTCCTATTTTTGTGTGCCTAGAATTATGTTTTTTGGCTATCTTTAGGAAATATAAATTGGTATGAATTAGTCGAGACAAACTGATTTTTTTAAAATGTAATCAGCAGTTGCTTGTAACATTGTGTTATGTGCAAAGAACACACGATGTCTTACCATCATTGATCTTATAATTGAGCGAAAAGATTAAAAACAGCTTTTTGCGAAATCTTTGAAAAGTTCCCCCGACACTCGAACTCGCTTTCCTCTTGACAGCATCTCGACGGCCCTCCTCCGCCTTTTGGTCGCGCAATCGCCCGAAACAATACCCTCTCGCCGCAACCCTACAGAAACGCTTAAGCCCTTATTCCTCCGCCGTAATCAGCACAACGCCTGCTGAACGATCGTTTATTGTGTGCCTGATGTTTGGAAAGATATTATCGCTTGTTGACTTTTTTTTCGATGAAATATTTATCACATGAATTCTATTTTAATTATGAATTTGAAAGACGAAACGCGTATTAGTAAAGTTCTAGTGATATAGATTTAAACACAATTTTCTCAGCAATTTTGTACATCAATAATGTTAGGAATAACTTAAGTTTGTGTATTTTCATTGTAAATTTAAAAATACGCGAAGAAACAAAAATGCATTTGTTCACAATATTAATGTCGTAAGTGTTTGTAATAATAAAGAATACTATCAAAGTTTACATCAACATTACAAGTCTCGTAGCAAACATCAACGAGATTTTGGATTTAAAGGAATTCTAAAAAAATGGAAAGAGCATAATTATCCGTCATGTTTAAGTCCTGTGTAAGCTCTTCAGTAATCAACTAGTGTAATTGTGATCGGTCTCGAGTAGAGCGGGCGTCGGCAGCCGGCCGCGCCGTCAGCATTCTGCCAGTGGGCTGGAGTGCCAGAGCACCCCGCGCGCACCCCGCACCCTCCGCCCGCACAATGAGCGCTTTGTCTAACGCTTTAGGGTCATTCGCACCCTTTATTACAGTACTCTTGTAGAGCTCCTTTAAAGTGAGCTCAAATTCTCTTTATAACCTTAAGTAACATTGAGAATGAATTTTCGAGATTACCTGACGACATAGTAGTAATATTTTTACAGAAGAAAATAGTATTCTTTGTATTAACCTAAGATCAGTAATTACACACAAATACACGGCATTTGATATGTTTAATACATCAAAAAACACTTTTTAATTGTAGTAATTTGTTTCAAGCTAAAATCTAGGACCCCTTTACAAATAACATTATACTTAGCGTTTATTACAGCTCTCTTATACACAGAGTCAATAAATTTAAGTCGAAGATATTAATTTCTCTGGCATTTCTCTTCGTTCCTTTAATAAAAGAAAGGAGGCCGGCGTCGCCTCTCGTGCTCGTGTGCAACAGATGTCCTATATTACTTCTCACTTCCGTAATACCAACTAATTAACCTTTTCTATATTACTTTTCTTTATTAATCGTGTTTAGCGAAACATACAATAATAATTAGAAAAAAGAAAAAAATACATTTAATGTTTATGATTTCAAGAAAGCTGTACAATTTTAATCTGACCTCTCTTTTAATTTTTTTCATATTATGGAAACCTTACATTAATTTAACAACGTCCGAGTGTCGCGATTCGTGCGTTTTTAATTCGGTTATCAAGCAGTAAACGCGATCAATCAATCTGGACGTAGATGAGCGCGCCGGCTGCTGCAAAATTCATCATTGACAAAATTGCGTTTCAATCATTGTCGCGTACGTAATTTGTTAGGGGAATCTGTGCGAGATATACATACATCGCAAAAGCTATACATTTAATTACTATTATTACTTTACATTCGCGGAATCTGCGACCAGTGCAACAGGAACATTGAGTATGTTCTGTTTTGTAGTTACGTTGTCAAGGAATATGCAAATAACAATTAGGTGTAAAAGATGCTGTCAGCATACAGTACGTCCAAACAACATTTAAAAACATCAATCAAAACTCGGTGACGAAACACTTTTGGTGTTATTTTTGGCGTTGAATTAAAAATTGTCCCGTCACGTCGAATTAGGATGGACCGTAATCACCGTTGCGGTCCGAATTAACGAGGGCCGGCCGATGATAGAAGCGGTGACAGCGGCCGCGGCCGGGACACTGTAATGTAGTCCGCGATGTCCATGAATAATAAACACCCGTCGCCTCGCTGATTTCCCCTGCCGACTGTCGACAACGACGGCAGCTGCCGGCACTCTCAACTTTGACAAGACCACTCGCCTCTTTTAGGTTAACCTACGCATTTGACTAATAAAGTTTAAATTTGGACGCCAATAGAGTAAGATAAGTAAATATCAAAATTGGAATCGAGTGTGAAGTCTAATTAAGTAAAGGAGTAAGTGAGTGTCATTCGGGTTACATTATAATTTCACTAAACAATTCTAAGAAATTGTTTATTGTTTCAAGAGGAATTTCGTTTCGTTTACGTTGTTTATTACGTTAGGAATTATTTACCAAAATGAAAACGTGCCGTTCCAGTGAAATATGAGCTTCTCAAATCAATTTATAGGCACCTCATACAGATCTTTTGATTCCTTTCAGCAAAATGTAACATTTATAATAATTTAATTGACACAGTGTGTACGTTACCAATAAATTGTGTTTAATACTATCTATTTATTATATAGATTTGAATCAATCAATAGTAGTCCGAAAGTTTTCAAATAATAACGCTCGAAAGATTTCAAAGAGAATTCCAATGGCGTTTGGAATCGCAAACTAGACTCGGGACTACGCTACCACCTACACCCAGCGCGTCGCTTGCGTAAGACACCATCACTTTGATTTGAACAAAGCTATTGGTATTTTAAAAATCAAACCAACGATGAATTTTAATCATTTCATTATTTGTTATGAATAGTTAAATTTTATTCCGCTCTTGTATATTTTTCCCGAGGAACAAAGGGAGAGTAGGTGAGCGGAGCAAAACAAGCGCTCGCGCTCGTGACAGCAGAGCGCCCTCTCGCGCCGGACTCGGCAACAATTAATTACGACAAGAGATCTTGCGGCGACAGCGAGTGATGCTCCACAACCTGCTTTCTACTAACGCAGTGTCTGAATGTGTGCACTCATATTAATTCGAATACAAAATTTAAAGCACAAAACTTATTGTCATTACAATATTACTTTTTTGTCGTTTTTATATATTTAACAAATTCTGAACGGATAGATTGAAGAAATAAACAATATTTCTACTATAATTGTTAGCTTTTTAACTATTTTGTCATATTTTTAAAAGTTATTTGTTGGCCCTACCACTGTTAAAGTAGTATGGCCGTCCGTCTATATTTTAAAGGAAATCA
>DVQG01000059.1:0-22262 GCA_018231605.1 Papilio ambrax
TCACGCCTGTTTTCTGTGTGGTCGTGGTATTACACCGGGCGAGCCGGCCCATTCGCGCGAAGATGTTAAAGCGGGCTCTACCACTGTCTTATATCTATATCTATCTATCTAAGCATATACTAAAATTAAACTGTCTGTTTGTAATATCATAAGAAAAATTTGCATTGCTGATAATGAAAATCGCATTTAATTTTTTTTTGTCTGTCTGTCTGTCTGTCCGCACGTCGCGTTCGTTCCGGGTAATCTCCGAAACGGCTGGGCCGATTTCGGCCGAACTTTCACTGAAAGACAGGTGGTAGAAGGCAGGCACGCGGGATTGTGATGGATAACTTTAAAAAAAAACCGCGCTAATGAAATTTGCGGGCGACAGCTATCGTGTTATGAAGTGAAGTGTTTCAAGATCGATAGAATGTAAGATATCTTTAATCTATAAAAAGATTAAATAAAAGATATTCCAACACCAGTTTAGATGACAATGTAAGAATTTCAAATATTACATGACATCAGATTTCAATTTAAACTGCGGAAATATTAAACTTCCTTTCGAGGTCAACTTCGTAGATGTAACTTCGCAACTTTCAACTGTTATTTCACAAAATCGATAAAAGCAGGCAAAATGCCAGTACGTTCCAGAACTTTGGCCGCAAAAACTAACACATCGTCTTCCAACGGGTTACGAAAAAGACCATATTTCATAGTAAAATATATTTGACGTAGTTAACAGTTTTGTTTTAAAACATTATCAATTTACTATTTTATTATCTCACTAAAGTCTAAATTTCGGCTTCAATTTTCTATGATCCTTTATTTCACGAGCTACAGAAAGTCGTTAGTAGCAACGTTTTGAACATTTAACATATAAGACGATGGAAATCTATTATTTCGCATTAAAATCTTGAGTCACCCCTTTCACAGCCTAAGTCTAATATCACAGAGTACATATATAAAATCTACATAATAACAACCTGTTACTACTTACGTTGGCTGTCATCCTGGTACAAGGATGCCTGATGCCACAGCTGCAAGATCTTTCCGCCGGTGAGCAGCCGGGTACCTTCCAGGTTCCAGGACAGCGCGGTGATAGGCCCGTCCGCCACAAGCTTGCCGGTCTGCACCCATCTGTACTCCAACCCCTGCAACAGTTAAAAAAGTAAATCTTACACTATATCACTATGAATTTGTTTATTTAAGTTGCTAAAATGTTAATTTTAAAACTTATTTCTTGCATGCAGTTTTACATTCCTATTGCTTGCAGCAAATCGTGTAACTTAACTAAACTATCGCACAATTGGTTATCGATTGTTTTCAGCCAATTCAACTGTTTAGTTGTACAACTAAAAATCGAGTTGTGTGCGCTTCATATAAGCTCATAGGAATCAACGCGAGACTAAAAAGTCGTGCGATAGTTTAGTTTCATGTGTGCGTACGCTCTTAATACCTCTTGTACGTAATACGGTTAAGTCCTTACAACAGAAAGTACAATAAACGCCGCAAAGGCTGCAATGCGACACTGTTAACGACGTAATCGCAAACCTAATGAAACTCTTTCATATAAATTATAACCGATATTAATCATTATTGTAAACAACAATAGAGCTGACAGCATCTTAGATCGATAGTTTGAAGTAAATAATACTTCGGCGAAAAATGCTTACCAAATAAAGATAAAAAGGTTATAAGATAAGAAAGTACTCAAATAAGTATTGATAACAGTGATTAATAAAGTACTTGGTTGTGAATCTCAGCATACATAAAATAAACTTCGCAGAGCTTACCAAGTAGGGTTGGCAACAACAGCTACTCGTAAAAAATAATGCAAATCTTTAAGGTTTATAAAACCTTGTGCGTCGACCCTACTAGAAAGAGATAAGGTTAGGGAGATGAGATCTAACAAAAATAAATTAGCATCAATGGAAATAAGGGCTTAATTCATAATATCTGTACACCCCATCAGGGAATACGGAGTACTAGTTACACGATCCTGGCGAATAGACCGTCAGTCTTCGTACTGAACTCTGAACTAGCCAACATACAGCTGTTACTATTGTTATTGATTGTTCATGCAATATTATTGTCAACATTAGCATATATCTATTTTCGGATGAAGGGCCTTGACATATAAAGAGTAATCGTATGCATAACAATCATTAAAATAGACGTTAATAAAAGAAATAAATATCATTTAACACAAGTAAGAACAACCTGGTCAGAAAGATGTATATATGGTTTTTCTACGCTACTTTTTACATAGGAGTCGTACTCCAATACAAAAATCAGCTCTGGGCTAATCCATTAAAGGCTTTCACATTCGAATAAAAATGCAGTCTTGTTCATGATTGAGAACATACATTTTCAAAATAATTTCGCAATATTGGAATTGATTCGAACGTCAGAACCGTATAAATAGCAGCTATAAATTGCACTTATAATAATAAATTTGTCAGTATAAATGTAAATTTCTTTACCATCGTTTACCGTAATTATTTCACATGAGTATTGAACCAATACGCTCCGACATCAGCCTTCACAACTATTTATACCTACAAAATGTATTCGAGTGTAATGATTCTGATCCGAGTCGGTCAATTGAAAGCAAATCTTCATATTATAAGACAATTTATATAATTTGCAGTCTTTTTCATAGTTTTATAATTTCTTTTATTCAATCGATGAAGTAATAAAATCCGTATATAAAATCTATAGTGATGAAATACTTATATTTTACTTGAGGCGTCGCTAAGTCTAGCCATGTCGCCGACGGCGGCGGTAAAACTTGGCATCACTTCAATCTCTCTCCTGTAACGTTATCCTTGCTAGAAGTCAGGTACAGAAAGTTTCTTAGTACTATACAAGTATTTGGCTGTTGTAGATTATCCGTTTTTCTGTGATAACGTATGGAATGTTGTTATTTTTTGTAATCTACGAATTAAAAGATAAAAACTAAAGGGCTAAATATAACATTTCCAATTCTCTATCTTAAGTAAATTAATCAATTGCAAAAATAGTAGAGCTTATTTAGTTTTGACTAATATTACATTAAAGGAATGTGAGTTTTATGAAATAGATTTTCACCAGGAACAGAACGCTAGAAACATCTGGATGTGAAACATAAATATCCAGTTGACAGCAACCAGTCTAATTGTATCCGCGAAATAAAACAGCGTAATTATACACAGAGGCGCGTTCGTATTCGAGTACAGCATAAAATGAGGAAATAATATACCATTCGGTTACCAGACTACAGTGACGTGGAATCGATGAAAATAAACCCACTCGCACTCCACTTAATGTCTACAATTTATTCAACGATAAGCATCAAAATAGACAGAATTTATTAATCACAAAGAATTTTAACAGAAATCTTTTCCATGAGAAAAAAAGGCTAGGCAATAAGTCTATGTGTGAAAAGGTAGAATATTAATATAAAAAATAATTTCCATTCCTCTCAATACCTAAGATACCAATAAATTAAGTATAAAAAAAATAGTTCAAGATACAAATTTTTATAAGGCTTTGAAAGGTTTCTTCGGGAGTCAAAGCTCACGGTTAGAGTTGAGAGGAATAAAATTTAATACACATCAGCCCAATTTTTTTATATTATTGATTACAAGTAGGGTTATTAAGCATATTAGCTTTTATACCCCTTGTTTTGTTTGAAACTTAATATAATGGGAAACTTAAAACTAATATAGGTAAATCAAATAGATGGGTCGAGATATTCTAGTTTAGCGAGATTTAGGATAACACATGAGCGATGGTCGTTACAAGATTAGATAACATATCTAATGCGAAAATTATTCGCTCAGTTTTGTGATTTATAAAAGTACAAAAATGTAGACATGAATAAGATTACATCGATTGGATGTTAAGAAACTGATTCGGTAGTTTCACGTATTTACATTAACGCCTTGATTTTTTATGTGGTCGTCGAAATCTGACATTCCATCAAGTAGATTCCAAAGGTTACAAAAGCTATAAGCCCACCTCATACGATACCGATACGATTGATATACATCAATATTAGGAGAAGCCCCTAGTAGACTTAAGGTTTTCAGTTAAAATATAAAAACTATTCTCTAAAATATATAATTTTTGAAATCTTGGTTAACTTAACAAATTAGAAAAATAAACAAACTTAAACGCAACTTCTGCATAAATACAAAAATATAAACATTGGTAAGAATAAACGCAGTCTCAGTAGAAGTGTCTCTTAGTACCGGACAGTATTAAAACATCTTACTACGATCACATATATGAACATATTGTAATGTCTCCACAAGCTTTATAAAGAATAAAAAACCTGTATTCAGTCTTTTTTTGTAATTTACTTTTATTATGACGATTTACGTAATTGCTGCATTTTCTTAACTTTAGGTTCCTCTTTGCTTTCGGTTTTATTTCTTTGCCTTGGTTTCGTTTTTTCCTTTGGTTTTTGCAACACAATTGTTAACCGCAGTTAGTAAACTTTCTTGGTCTCAATGTCCTTTCTTTTTCTTCCTTCCATTTTGATTTTATTTCGTTCGCATGTCTTCTATAACAATTACTCCCAAATGAATCATAACTGACGAGAAACAACATGTTAACTTGCCAGTACTAGGGGACAGAGAGTGGCTAGAAATTGCATTTCAAAACGATGTTAGAAATCTTAAAAAATTTGGTAGATTATGAACACTAACAAACAATACCATTTAAAAATGAACACAAATAAATGATCACACACACATTGTTGTAACACTCTTCTGAACATTACGTTACGCAATGTCTCACTGTTAAAAACTCCAACAGTTCTCATTGTTGTTTTGCGCATCCCTGGTTAATCGAGTTTTATAAGAGATATTGCTACGTTCCCCTGCATCCCTTTTATCAGTACTTAAATTTTAAGAAGGCTAATGGCCGGTTCTAGGTGACGTGCGGCGTTTCAGACTTCTATGTTAAAATTTTTGGTAAAAAAATCCTCTTCTTAGCGATATTATTGTAGTTTAAAAATCTGTACTGTCATGTCTATCGATTGAAGACTAGATGAGTTTCTAGGATTCGTAGCTTCACGTTAGTAAAAATTAAAATATTAATATTTCTATTATATTTGTATTTATTATATGACTGCAATAACAATGGGACAAGAACGTACTCCTCATATTTACATAACTACCGTGATTGTGTTAAAAAATCAACACAATTTTCTCATAAATGCGCTAACAGGATAAACAAACATTCCATCAATTTGAAATGTACACATGCGTATTATTTCCTACTCAAGCGCTGAAATATATCATATAATGAATCACCAGCAATTATACTTCAGAGTAATATTCAGACAATAATTACTATGACATTCACACAACTTTGTCATTAGACACATCTACGGGCAGCGAATTGCGAATTATTTAACGAATTTTTAACGCTTCATGATAACAACCGTGGATTATGTGATTATACAAGAAGAATGGATAAATTACGTATCAGATATAATATGACGGTTGATACAAACAACTGTCTACGCGAGTCGCACCCTAAAAAACTTTTTCAAAATGTAATTTCCTTTAAATTGCATAAAAATTAAAATAACCTGCAAGGATTTAAGAAGTCTTAATTTACAATCAAATTAATTTAATAACCGCAGGAATACAGTTTACTGTCTTACTTAAATTTGCGAGTTAACACATTGAATGCCAACAATTCGCTAATTTACTTTCATAAATTAAGGGTATTCATCGTGTTACGTATTAACAATGATACCATCTGGAGTCTTGTAGCTAAAGAAGACAATACCAAAAATGAACTAAAGGCACATAGGCGCTGAAAAAATGGAAGCTTGTCCTGATATTTTTTTCTACTCCTCGAAAGAAAAGGTAACTTTTGAACTAGAAAAAAGGGGAAGAAAACAATGCACGCTTCTATGCCCACTCGACACACTGGGTACTTAACCTTTATCACGGTTTTTACGTGTCGAAACCTAAAATTTATCTATATGTGCATAATACGGCGCGACTTGAGTTGGCACGTCGGGCAGAAGAATTCTTCGAGTACCAACGTATCAAATTAAATTCAATCATACTAATATTACAAATGCGAAAGTTTAGATGGATTTCGATGAAATTTCGATTGATGCTGTTGGTCCACATTAGTTTTTGTTTAAAATATGTTTGAATGTTGTTGTATGAAAATATTTCTATCTATTGTAACTACTTGTGTTTTCCCTAAATGGTATTGTAAGTCATTTATCGTAATCTTTAATTCATCACTTGTGAACAAACTGTCAATATGTTTACTATGAGGTTTTTGGTGGTGTACTACTATCACATCAATTAGATCCCTTTTCTAGTGAAACTCCTGGCCTGTAATTTAGTGGAAAACTGGTAAAGGGTTTCGATAAATATGCTTTGTTTTATTCATCGCAAAAAAAAAAGACATAATAGGTGACTAGTAATTAATCTCCTATTCCTAATTGCTATTAATCAATGTAATATATATGAAGAAATATTATGTTTAATCTAATTACAGCAAGTTCAATATCAGAGAGAGATATAAGAGCATGAGTGAGACAAACATATGTACACTGATAAGACATCTTTTATCTAATCAGGCATGTGTATGTTTTACAAAATGTTTTGTTATAAAAAAAATCAATCAACACTGAATTTCGCACAAATATACTTGAAAATATCCTAACCTTTAAGAATAGATATTCTTAATATAATAATTAGAAAATTGTAGGTATTTTAAAACCTTTCCAAGATTCAAACAATAATCTATACTAATATTATAAAGAGGAAAACTTTATTTGTTTGATTGTAATGAAATAACTCAAAAACTACTGGGCCGATTTCAAAAATTCCTTCACTATTAAAAAGTTATGTTGTCAGTAAGTAACATTGGCTATGTCAATAAAGATGAAATATATCCTTCACATGTCAATATGTCTCTTTAACTTAATTAAATACAATATTGTTACTTACATGTGTTGTTCCTGCTGTATGTATAAGTGGTGTGGGTTCAAATATGCACACCTCAGCCCCATATGCAGCGGCAATTTTCCCTGTATCAGTGCTGCAGTCTAAGGAACTAATGCGGATGTAACCATGTATGGCACCAGGTATAATCTGAACACGCTCAAAGTTGGATGCAAGTATTACTATGTTACATCCTGCTGCATATGCCTGAAACAAATTAATATTTATTTTTAATTTGTCAAACAAAGTAACAACATTACATAAAAATGTTGAATAACATTTTAAAATGCAATATTTATCTTTCTTTTACAAAGGAAAATTATTACAAGTACAAAAAAACTGCCAAGTATGGATTATTTAATATTATATAATATTCTTGTAATTCTGAAATGTCTGTGTTTTTTTTTCATTACTATATTTTTTGATAAAAACTAAAATTTTTGATCACTAATAAATGAGTAAGTTTAATGTAAACAATAACATAGGACTTAATTAATACTTGACACAAATGTTTGCAATTATCAACAAATGAGACAATTAATAAATGCTCTTAAGCAATTATCTGTTATTAAAATATTCAAGTTATGCAAATTTCTATTCAAGTAGTTTTTCCTTTCATAAAGTGCCATTCAATCGTGATGAAAGATATAATCATAAAGCGTAAACATTATGAATCGAAAAGAATATTGTTTAACTCTTATCAAACTGAGCTAAATTAGATTTTCCTGTTAGGACCATTACATCTCAATTACCACTCTATTGCGACCAACATCCTTGGTCACGAGACTCGTCTGTACATACAACCTGTGTAGTTGATAAATACACTCACTGTAAAAGGTATTCCTTCCACTGAACCTACAGCAAAACATTGATCTCCTGAATTACAGGCACCACTTAATACTTGGTGACAGTTCATTGTGAGGATTTATAAGTTTCTTTACTATACTTCTTCCAACGAACAGCACAACACTAACATTTTTTTAATGAAAAAACACATAATTAAAACAGAAAATTTCCAGCATTTTAAAATACTTTTGTGATTTGTCAGTAAGAACTAATATCACGAATATTTCACTATGACACCACACATTGAACGTGAGAGAATGACGTATTACTGCAAGAAAGAGATGAATGATACTGCTTTTCTGTTCTGCCATTCCTGTCCTGCCTTGCTTCACGACCTTGTCTTTAGCATAAATACGTGATTTTTAAAACTTTTCTTAAAAAAAAATAGTAAATTTCAAAACATTTTGATAATCAGATTGTTCTTGACGCCACACTTTGTATTTCCACTACACAAGTTAGTTATTTTATTTTTGTAACAAAATCCAAGTATTTAACAATTAATTAAGATGATGACAGCGTTAGAAAACACCTATATGACAAACAAAATTCAGTTTTTCATGTTAGGGTTCAAGTTTATTCAAGTTTTTCCTGACTTTTAAGCAACAAAGCTATAATTTAACAGGGAATAAGCAATTTCCTCTTTTTATTTTATCTGTGTAACTCATTCGTTATCTGTTTTTCATTACAAATGCCAAATGTGCCAAATGCCAACCGGAGATTGAAATTGACTTGTTTTTGTGTATTGATTAAATTATTTTAAGAATTTAATAAACTCTTGATATCTCCGACGATTACACAGTTTCAAAGTTTGTGATTTCTGTGAATTCGAAAATTTAATTTCGCAGAACTTGTAAAAGGTAAGTTTTAATAATAAAACTTTCTTACCAGTTAACACCTACAATAAATTGCATGTTTCTTGAAGTGCGATTTGTAATTTAATTATTATTTTATCTAAAACTCAATATTGGTTCTTGGATGTATTCTGAATAATCCTCATATTGTCATTAAAAAAAAGCAATGCACTACATACATAATGGTATATAAAGATTAATAATATGTAAAACACAATTACAAGTTTACTATCAATTAGTTATAAAAAGGTAACACATAATCAGATATATTTGTTCCATTACCAAATATATTTAAATTTACATAGGTCTCTTAGTATACACTAATGGCAACAGTGCGTATCCATAGCCAGGTTCTTGCCTATCTACTGTTTCTATAGCATAACAAGATATTAAAAAGGATCATGTTAAAAACAGCATAAAGTATTAAGTAAGCCAGTAGAGTTCATACTATTCATACTTTTGCCACTGTAACTTCATGACATTTACATTTTCCTCTATGTTGATCATACCATCTAAATTAACTTGGCAACAAATTCTACCAATGGTTCGCTGTAAATGCCAATATTCTTATTAAAAAGACCGGAAATATTGTTAATGGTCTTATCAAAAGTTGTGATAAATTTTAGCACAAAAAAGTGCTCTGGTTTTGCCATACATTGAATCATTACTATATAATAATTGTTATCACAATTTTTTTCTGCCAGTATACATACATTTATTATAATTTGATAGCAGCCGTCCTAATGTATGTTTCATAACCAAGCTATCGCTTTTTGTTCTAAAAATACTATGTTAACCAATTATGTTTAAAATCTCATGTAAAATATAATGTATACTATTAAGGAAAAAATTATACATTTTTTCAAAACTACTGAAATATGCCATGACACTTTTTAGCATAAAGTATATATGGTTTGCTATAAAAGGTGGTGCTGTAGAAATCTCGCCTAGATTGCTAGTAGTGCTAAAACCGGTACTTTTAGTCACGGGTATTAAGCAATAATCTTTACAGCTGAAATTGCATTGCTTATAATGCATTTGTCACTATAAATAATTAAATAGTGTCTACCATATCTTGTCAAATGTATTTAATAAAAATTACTTCCTGTGGTTTAAAAAAAAAATCATTAATTGTTAGTCATGGTCAATGACTTTTTGTTGTCTATTAATATGGACCTGCTATTGATAAGGATTTTATCATTAGCAAAGTAAATGAATGATAATTGCAGGTTATCTCTAGTGTTTTTGTTAACTTTTGCTTAACATAACCATGAATTTATTTCCTTTGTACTATGAATCTATACATAATAAAATTAGTGTATTTGTAATATCAAAAGAAATACTTTGAATTTCGGGAAGATGACGTATTTGCATTACTGATAACATAAATCGCATTTAAAAAAGTTTTTGTCAGTCTGTCTGTCCGCGTTTGTTCCGGATAATCTCCAAAATGACTGGACCGATTTCAACCGGACTCTCACTGGAAGGTAGCTGACATAGATCGGCATATTATAGGCTACTATTTTTATCCTTATATTGCGTGGACGAAGGTGCAGGCAACAGCTAGTTTATGATAAATCAAAAAAATAAATGTTTATTTCAGGCTTATGTCTTTGTTTTGTAAGTAAGAATATTTCTACTTGTAATAAAATTTTTGTGAAAAAGCACAGTTGTTAATTTAATCTGAAACATTTTTATTATTCTCTTAATTTAATATCTAAGGTAACATTTTCTTATGCAGTATCACTTATCTTGTGTCGTCGTTTAGTGATATAACGTCTTTTTGGTTTATGATAACATAGTTTATCATATCCTGTCTGAAATAATGATTCAAACAAAATTTTCGTCTATAAAAGGCTAATAGTGCTGAAATTTATTTTTTTTAACGTAAGAAATGGTTGATTATAACTGGTTTATCTGAAATACAATAATGTGAACTAATCTATTTCCCGCGAGTCTAAGAAATCAACAATCAAAGTCTACTGTCGACTCTATATTACTATATCAACCAGATTCCAAATGGTAAAAAAAAGTCTGTATAATATTTACATTAAGTAACCTAATTAAAAAAAAAACAGAACGGATTACTCGCTGCCGCGCTTATCAAAGTTCTCCCTATAGAATGCGAGGATAAACTAGGAAACGCCGCGGGGGGGCCCGCACTATATTTACCTCGCTCTCCCAAGCTCTTCAATTAACGCCCTCTCCCTACACCACATCCTCAGTCCATAGAAAAACTTGTTGAGTGTTCCAATTACTTGCGTGTTACGTGTTAAGAAATAGTTATATAGTAATATTCATTCATATGTTTTTAATGTTGACTTGGATGTGAGATTGTTGTGATTGCAGTGTAGTTAATGTAGGGCGCTATATTGTGAAGAATGGACTTGTAGTTGTATGGGAAATTTCACTGAATGTAGCCGCGTAAGAGCTTCTGTTTTTCTGTATATTTTTTTCCTTTTAATATATGTTTTACTCTTTGCAAATAAGACAAAGAAATAGGCAAACAATTCGCAGTGTCGTATAAATAAAAAAAATGATCCGAAATATTCAGGTCTAGTTGATTTTTTTAATCTTCTAGAAAAAATATTGCAACTTTTTTGTAGGTGGTAACGGTGATGAATAATGTTTATAATGATGTAATCTTTGAACTTTCGTATTTTTAAATATTTCGAATGTATAAAAAAATCTTTAAAGAGTTTGAAACCTAATTTGATTTTTATAACGATGCCAAAAAGGGGCTACTTAACGTTAACCTATTTCTCAGAGCCGGATTCCCGTCGGCAGCCGTAATAATCTGTCGGCAGACAGTCGGGCGCCTTCGACCCCTCGTATTTGTGTCACGCCTACGTCCCGTCCTTTTATAGCTCGATATACATTAGAAATATTGAAGTTCATGAAATATTCCTTCGACAATTTATATTTCAATTTACATAAATTACAATGATTACTAAAGAGATGTAAACTATAAACAAGTTACAGACAATTTACAAATAGAACGTTACTACATAATGAAAATCGCTAAATCAAGCTGCCACACTTAGAATCGTTAAATTGAGCTATTTACAGTAAGGTATTGCTAAAGGAACCATTAAACGATCTTGTATAATGTATTTAGAATTAACGAACGACGAAAAGTATGAGAATACGAACAGTATCGTTATGTCAGTATTGAAATTACAAAGAGGCCTTGTGTCATGTTTACAGGCTTAGATCCGATAAGATTCTATAGCAGTTCGAATATTTTTAGTACAATGTAAACGTAACCTAGACAAAGAGGATCTTTATGTGGCACGAGATGACTTCTGCATCCACAGTAAAAAGTTCCGTTCCTTGGGGATCCCAGATCCTTTACCATGAATCGAGTCTTTTTATGCCCTCTCCCCTAAAGGGCAGAGAATCTCTTGAATATATCGCTCCCATCAAAATATTTAGGACCTCTTGGTTTAATGCGAGATTTTTGAAATAGCAACTTCAGAGTTAGAAAAATAAGTCAGAGCATAAATGATTACGACGTTGCCAATTACATCCAATTGGGAAATAGAGGTCAACGTTCAAAATGGACGTTAAATGTTCAAATGAAAAAAACACAATGAAATGTCACGTCTAAACAAATTGGGCTTATATTTGTACGTTAAGTTATTTAATGCGTTAAATTAGTTATGGAACGAAAGGCCTTATGTCAATCTTGTTGTATTTATTTTCTCTAAATAGTTTTGTCATTGAAGGTTTAAAGAATGAGGAATTTGCGTAAGTATTTCATACCATTTAATGTTAGAAAGTAACAATGACAATTGCAATCTTCTGTCAAGGATCACCACATAGGTTCTTTTCTTTCGTCCTTTCTAATGTTATTATTTTCATGCGCTCAGCCGAATTTTACAATCTAATTAAAATGTAAATTCTGTAGTTTTACTCTTCTTCGTATCTGAGTATTTGCAAATATTGCAATAAGAAAATTGAACATTGACAAACTTCATAAAAAAAAATCTATAAAGAATTATATAATGGATTTTTTTAATAAGTGGACTGCAATTGGAGCTGTAAACGTGTTACTCATTCAGACAATGGTCTTGTCGAATAAATATGCGTTCAAATAACTGTATTCGTTTTAGTATCCATTCCAAAATTCAATACGTTCAATTATTTATACATCCTGTATTGTTTAACTGTATCACAATAAAGGTAGTAACCATCAATATTATAAGTAAATCTGGATCCCACTTTTCATGACGTTTCAGTCCAAAAGAAAATAAGTAACGTTGAATTCTGTTGCTCTTGATTGAATTATTACTGAAAAGTAAAAATAGCAATTTATATATGAAAGCTGCGCAGTTAGGTTGTAAGTTTTTGTTTTATACATCAAACTTTTTACTAACGAGATGTTTTGTATAAAACGAATAAAACCGCATTGCAACGCGATGGAGCACCATCTCCGCATTGTATCATAGTCTACGTAAATGAATTGGCACTATGCTTTGATGCGGAGATTTTTATCTGCATCACACAAAAATCTTCAAGCTCATCCCATCTTGCGAGACTAATTGTAAAATAACTTTAAACAGTTTTTGTAAGCTATTCGAGGTCGGCTAGACTATGACTGCTACGCTAATTACCCATTTAATCTCTCTAATAAAATTAGAGTTAATGGAAATGGAAAATACAAGAGCACAATTTGGTTATTTGTATTTTATTGTGCGAGACAATTATGTTGAAAGTGGTAGTGTTTGTTAATTGCCCCTCGTCTCCGCGCTTTCTGCGTTACCAACAGAATGTTCCAGAACTTTGATAGGTTGCAACTCTGCGAAACTCAATTTCCTAACACATTTTAGTTATTTATACAATGTAGTGCATATACCCGAAGCGTACAAGGTAATAAATTGACAATTACGATGTACCCGCTATACATTTCGCCTTTAATGTCATTCCTATGTACCCTTTTAGTAAGGAATCAAGGGCTTTTAATAGTAATTGAATTGAGAATGTTTTTTTTTTCGTATAAGTACTTTTTATTGTTTCGCTCTATGTACGTCGGTAGGTTAAAAATCATTTATGTCGGATGTTTATGAAGTAGTTTTAAATTAGATGTTTACAAAGTCACAAATACTAAAAAAATACAATAAATCGTGTTTTAAAATTAAATGATGCTTTATTCTCATCAAACACTTTTAAAATACCTGTACCTGATTAGCACATAATGGTCTAAGTAAGAGCTTTTTTCCCTTTAATGGAAGCATAACTCTTTGAGCATACTAACTTTTAGAACAAAAGCCTGAGGCGTTCAATTTACAAATCGTTTTTTTTTTTAATTTCGATTGAAACCTGTGGCATTGTAAGTATTCGAGGAACTCCCTTCCCACCTCCCACGGATTCGCTGACGTACAAATATGGCGAGGTGTGCGCGCGCAACATGCCTTCGATCCGTTGTCCAGTTTGAATGAATCGGTGTCGTACGTACACGTCACACGACCACCGACCTTCGGAAACAACCGTCATCTCCTCGCAAGTGGAGAGGCAGGCCGAGTTATCGATACTTATCACTTACATCATCATTATAGGATAGCTATTGTTGAGGATTTTTTGCATCAATTTTTCATTATATTTCCGTCTTAATTTGGCAATACACGTAAATAACCGTAGAAAATGCTGGCAATACATTAGTTTAAAATTACCGTCTGTACCGTCTTTCTAATGATATCGTGGATATCGATCGGATAATCTGGTTATGATTTAATCTAAATAATTCACAAAGATATTAGGTTTTTGTTTCTTATATATTGCTTTATCTTTGTCTCTTTTGTTGTATAAAGAAAATGAGTCAGAGGGTTATCTGATAACAGAAGTTGTCCCCGTTGTCGTAGGCACGAATTTCGTATACGTATTTGGTCTATATAACAAGGGGTTTCCACTACGTATATATATATCTAACGTAATATGTATCTAAATCTATTCGTCAGAATCTGATGACATTCACAGTAAATATAAAAGTGTTTGAAAAAGATTTTGCTTCATAACGTTTCAATTTCTCCCTATCTCACGGCAGGCGATTACTTTTTAAATTGCAATCTCCAAGGTTTACCAGTCTGTTATATCTCCAAGCCTGCTTTATTACAGATCCGCTGTTATTATAGGATATAATGGAGGTCCATTATCTATTAACTTCATAAAAACCATGACCATGAAGTTTATTAAGCGTTTATATTTATATACTAATTACTTATCAGTTTTGATAGTATAAAATTAGCGATTATTTCATGTCTATAACTCAAAGAGATTTAAGTATGACTAGTTTTAGCTCGCGACTCCGTCCGCGTGGAATTCAAAAAAACAAAAATAAGTAGCTCTACATCCATGTCTATTATCATCGAGATCCGTTCAGCAGTTTAGGCTACAAACATCCATCCATCCATCTAAACTTTGGCATTTATAATATTAATAAGTTTGTAATATTTAGAAAGTTTATTTTTCCTCACCTGAGATATAATCTGAGACGTTACAGACGTGAAACATTGGTTGTCTTATCATGCTTTTAATGTTAAAAACAGATGAGCCGGATAAAAGTCTTTCTGTCGTCAATTTTACTTAAAGGATTTATACTGAAACATGCGTCCTATTTATTTATACTATGCTAAAGTGGAAATCCCTATTAACTTTTACATAGCTTTTTTCTATTGTTTCAATTAAGTGTACATAAAATCATCACATAAGGATGATTTTAATAATACTATGTTGAACACATTTTTATCTCTATCGTTAATTAGGGGTTTCAAGTTTGTTTCACCCACACTTCACACCGAAAAGGTTCTTTATTAAAAGGTCTGAGCGAGGCGTGGGCTGGTCATTATAAACAGCAACTAAGTCAATCATGCAAATTTATTTTTAGCTGTTTCTGATGGCACCATCTAACTATATCTATACTAATGTAATAAAGCGTAAACAGATACTACTTCGTAGCGAGGATGTCAGCAATCACAACACATTTTTGAATAATACTTATTTTAATAAAAAGCCCTACACTTACGACACGCTTTAGGCTATATATTTTCACCGTATTAAACTTAGTGGGTAAATAAATTGGAAAAAACCTTCTTGTGGGAAAGGGATAACAAACTACAAGCTGCCAACATTAAGGAAGCAAGGTTATTATGGTAACGGTAGTTTTGGCATTTGCAATTGAGAATTTGACAAATGTAAATAATTAAATGAAGATTTTATAATTTCATGCGGATGAAGCCGCACGGGAACAGCTAGTTTTAATATAAACACGTTAGCTTCTACATCTACAGACACGGATTTAAACGAGCATATAGAGGGAAAAGATGACTTTAAGATCCGAGTTACGACTGATATGATGGATAGATTTGGAAAATACAACTGAATAGTATAGACTTTTGATAGAGTAGTTTACTATAAGATTGACTACAATATTATATTACAAGCACCCGTTTAACTCTATTATATTAGTAATAATTATCAACTTCAATTTAAAATTGTAAGATCTTAAATATGAGAAGTCAAAAACACATTGTCTGTTTTTATTATTATGAGTGGTACAAACTGATTTACTGATTAACTGATTCAGAAGTTTCATTGTTAATATAAAATGTTTTAAAAAGTCATTTGAACAATGTTTATTATTAATTAAAAATAAATAAGGTTTATAATCGAAAAGATTTTATTTCACGTCCCGACTACCGTAGACTAATGAAAAACGTCCCACGTCATTCCTGTGGGTGGATTCTATTAAAGCACATCGACGCCTCCACATTTTCTAGAAATCCACGTCTCACGTCAATATCACATAAAATGTTATCTCTACGGAGTTTGTGACGACTTTATTATTATTTCATTCAAAACCTTGGGTATATATAAAAAAAAACACTTTTGGTTAATTACATATTTAAATTTTGTTTGTGGTATGCATAGGTATAAACAACAATACAACTCTTGCCGTAACCCAAACACTTGCTAATCTCATGTCAATTATTCTTTCAATGTGTCTAAACCACCGAATAATTCATTGTCAACTTTAGTCTGTAGATTTTATATGTAATCTATAATGCAGTGTAGCACAACGCTTGCCGCATTGTATGTTTTTATCGCTGTGACCCCAACGAGCTCTTATTGTAGTCGAAAGCTACGCAGTTGAACAACGACGAGAAACTAATTATGCAATGTTTATACTCAAAACTCTTATAACGAACGAACGAACTAAAAATATAAGTAATTTTACTTGATAACTTTGATTTAATATCTGCCACACTGGACCAGGTCAGTCGGGAGATACATACCTACTGCATAAGACTCCTAAAAGTTTTAATAACTTAAATATGTATTATAAGGCTACACCGGA
The DNA here is from genome assembly GCA_018231605.1 of Papilio ambrax. NCBI lineage: Eukaryota > Metazoa > Arthropoda > Insecta > Lepidoptera > Papilionidae > Papilio > Papilio ambrax. The sequence continues at coordinate 17,001 of DVQG01000059.1, forward strand.
CTCGTGTCGGAAATGACAGTTGGTCTAAATCTCGTTTTCTAACAATTATGGCATTAAAGTCTATAAAATACAAATGTGTAATTTATGGGTCTTTTATTTTGTATCGAGCTTTACCATATTTAAGTTAGAGATTACTTTGCATCTTTAAAAGTAACTCAGTGAAGCTCACGTTGCACAAAAATCGATAATGTAAATGAAATAGTTTCAACTTTATTATTGACTTCTGAGCGACCTACTTTTTACTTTATAATAAACTTACGAAGTAAACTAATGGAGTTAAAATAAACTGTGAATCCGCATAAATTTTTAAGTTGTTTAAACTACAACTAGCATTGGAAAAAGTTTTAGCTAATAGGAAGCAGGAAAATTCTAATGCTAGAAAATGTATTCTATCTTCTCGAAAACTTTACTTATTATATAAATCGACGATTATCAGTGAGAAAATTATTTGAAATATAATAATACATTGAGGAATTATAGGTTCCTATCTCGTTTATTTAATATTATTCTATTGTTATTTAACATTGTTCTATTGTTAACAAAGTAACGCAAAACGTAAATGGAGCTCAAAAGTATTTCAGCAATTGCTTTGAACTCATTCTAAAAGATTCTTGTTTTACGTCATGCTTGTACTAAAAAATCATGAAACTTAAATTTACTTTCAAGACTTATTTATTATGTACGCAATATTTTTAAACAAAGTTCAATATTTAATGTACAGAAGTATTGATTTTTAGGTAAATTTAATACTGTTGCTGTTTTACTAAGTCACGCGATGCTGAATGTGTGTTTTTTCATAATCTCTACTACAAAGAGTATCTCTCTACTTTAAAAACCTTTCATTATTAAGACAACTCAACTTAAAGACTATATTTGGTTATATTTCAACTGAGAATAGGTTAATATGGTACCAAATTGGTTGTTGTGAATAATTTTAAAATAGTAGAGAAATGTGGATTGATATTGGGTCCATGTGGTGTGGGGCGAGGTTGCGCGCGCAGTGCTACGGCGCTACGGCCGTCAGTCGCGCCCGAGCTACGAGCTACGTTGCGCTACGTCGTAACCTCGTACAAACTTGAAAACCCACAACGATTAAGTGAATCGCGAGTCTAGAGCACAAAGGAACTCAATATACAAACAAAAAAGGTATTATCCGACTACTAATGTGCCTTCAAATCTTTTCTTATAATTGCCCAGTCATTAAAATTAAATTTAGCTATTGTTGATAAAGCGTAATTTCTATATAAAATTCAATGTAGCTACACCATTATGAAGTTATATTTAGTAATAAGTTTAGACATAGTACTATTTTTAAATCGGGGGTTTTATAACATTTCATACCTTCCATATAAAATGTATGTGGTCCTTAAATTAAACTTTAATAGATTTTGATTTTGACTTCTCATAATAACTTAATTATAAGTAAATGATTTTAAAAACATTTCTAGTATAGCTAGAGCGAACTTTGTCTAATTGTAATGAAATATTGGTCGAATTAGCTGCTGCTGTTAATTACTCATTTGGTATTATCAAATGAGATTCGTTTGGGTGTTAAGATTAGGACCTATTTCTCTAGCTTATCCGCCCTTCTCCGGCATTTTTTAATTATTTTTCATATCTTATTTAGTTTATTTTGTTCGTTAAATGCTTTTAGCTAGCTCGGCGGATATATAATCTATCTTTTTTCAGGATGCCTAAATTTTCCGATTGTTATAATTTTATGAATCCAGTCTACATCACATTTAAAATTATGTCTAAACTTTTTAAAAACTAATCATAAGAATGAAGATTAGTTAATGTTAACTATAATTGTTTTAAATATTATTTTACGTGGAATTTTAATTTATTATAATTGAAAATGTTGTACGTTTTATTCTTTCTCTCTATTAAGGTTTCAGTACCAGTAAATTAGGAGATGATCATGTTAATTCTCGATCGGTCATAAATTTTTACAATCTTTTAAATGTATTTCAATGGTAAAAATGGAAAAGGGGGAAGCAGGTATAATTCTGACCATTTTAAAGTTTTCTGTCAAGGCGTGGTCCTTAACTATTTGGTCAATGCATTCATTCGCACATTCTACCATATCTATTTATTTCTTTTGGCCCTTAACTTGATTTGAAAATTTGAGATGAATGCGAGTCGCACCGGCTATCGTGCATCATTAGATATTACGCTAGTGAATGGCGATTACATAACGTTACTTACGTTCGCCGCGAACCTATCGATCCAGCCTTGTGGCACAATGCCAATAACAACTTGCTCTACTCTCTTCTCCTCTAGAAGCAAATTGATAAAACTTAGAACAACCACATACCGCGCAACGACTTTAATTTCGTCATATAATTAACAATTTAACTTGGAACAGTGTATTGATGCAGTAACCGTGAACATTGTAAACCATCCCTTATTTAGAACGGTGTCGAACGGTATACGTAAATTATCGTAGAAAGAACACACGAATAAATGATAATAAAAATCCTAAAAGTATAAAGGTATCCATAAAGGTCTTTGGGAAATCTAAGAACATGCAAATAGAAGTTATACCATAAGGCCCATTCATGTCGCTGCTTAAAGTATTTAATTTTTAGATACATAAGCTAATATGCCGTAAACACGTAGAAGAAATTTCGGTATTTCTCAAAATGCTTTGTTAATTTGGCTATACCAGATTAACAAAATGAGTTTGATTCATGTCTATTCTCATAGAACATAGATATTCAGTACAGCTGAAAATCGATTTAATGCAACAATGCGTTTGTAGCGTGCTGGATTGTTAGTTCAATCCGATGCATTGTAATGATATGGACGTTTTCAATTTCAGCAAAAATAGATTTTTAATAAATTTATTCTTTGTACTCTCGAGTTATCATATTTGATTAATTTCTTTAACAATGTCATATGCGTACCTAGTTCCTTTGGTTGACAACATCAAAGTAATTGAACATGATGTAAATAATATGCATACATAACTTTAATGAATACACTAACATTAACAAAGAGTCTGTAACTCCGTGTGATATTATTATTTCTTTTTCAGAACCAAAGAAATTAGTAATAGAGTGCGGGAGCAGCCATGGCTTTTGCAGGACTTAAGAAACAGATCAACAAAGCCAATCAGGTTAGTTCCGACGAACAAATACAACATCGTTCCGTAGATGTCGGTAAGATTTGATTTGCGGTTATATCAACCACAGGAAACAATCGTCTTAAGCTGCTTACCAGCGGTCGACCTGATTCTAGCAATTTTATAAACATGTTTATCTACATGTTATAATATTACTGTGAGGTTACACTCCCGAAACACGATGATTAATCTCTGTTCAAAAATACATTAATCTCTGTTTTAAGAAACGATGATGTGAGTTGCCATTATCGTTTTCTATTCCATACTTCATCCGTGGAAACTTACGCTTTTCCGGACAAGATTTAGGAGTACCGCTAAACAATGACAATTCGTTGCGTTTTGAGATTGTTCCGACTACTACATTTTAATAAACTAAAAGCTTTTTTTTTGATTTAGCTTATTTGATACTTCCTTTTCGCAAACATCCTAGATTAAATTCTACTTTCTGGTCAAAGTGAATTTGTTTCTGTGCTTTTCTTTTCCTGTTTCGCTGTTATTTCTGAATTACTCTATGTATGTTAACAGTATTTTTTTATAATAAATTGAAGAGTTTTTATAATAACTTTTTAGATTCACGATTAGAACTATCCCAGAATACTAGAAATGGTTAATCTGACCTATTTTATAACTTAGTTTACAAATGTAATTATCACGATAAACTATTGCTTAGTATTACTATTAAACATTACATAATTGCATCCAATAGTTGTAACTATAAATATAGTGTCAGTAATATGCAGGTGTGGGTCGCCCTGTCGAGTTAAATGCAAAAGCCTTCTATCCATAATTGGATCTAACTTCCTTTACACACAATATAATACATAGCAACGCCTTACGAGTATATTCCACGGGCATTCAATAATAACGTAGCCCTTTCTGAACCAATTTATATAGCAATAAGCTGATTTCGTATATTTTTTTAAATAAATTGAACAACACACTGGCAAATTGGCCAATTACGAGACCAGTTCAGCAATTTATGGCATTAATAAAGATGGTTGTAGGTTCCGCTCTTCGGTAAAACATTTGTAGTGTTTTTTGTGTAGCAATCTTAAATCTGTATTCAAAGTTAAATATTATCAAGACCGTTTCATTTTTGTTTCTCTTTAAAAATTAATGTTCGCTCTCTTACTGGCGTTAATGCACAAGCCTCGTGGAAATTGTTTTTAGTCCGCACGACCCCTTCTCGTTAAATATTCAAGTGTTCTCCCTGAACTTATAGTGTCTGAATCTAGCTTCATAAAATTTTCAATACATTTTTAATATTGCATTGTTTTGTAGTACGTTTGCCTTACAGGACGTTCGTCCTGACAACAAACTAACATTGTTCTATAACCATCTAAAATAAATAAAATTGGAATACCAATATAGGAACAAGAATTATAGTAGTAGTTTTGTAACGGGCTAAATGTTTTCAGAGTAACTCTTAATTAAGGATACTCCTGTATTAACACCTTTTGAGGTCAGACATTGTATATTATAAGCGCTATAATTGTAAGACTACTATTAATATCGTCTCTTTGTTAGTCTATTTTCATTCAATATTTTGTATTACCCGTCCTTAACAATGCTTATTTCTTTACAATCTGTTTTTATTTTCTTCATAAATAAATAATCACTGAACTCTATTGCTATTGCAATCGATATCGTGAATAAAGTAATAACAAGAGTTTTTTGATAGAGATTTAAACTACACTAGCTGTAGATCGCGACTTCGTCTAGGTGAAATTAAAAAATAATAAAAACATAGAATATATTACTCACTAATAAAGTAACTTTATAATGTAGAAAGAATTTTACAAATAGAGCCCAGTAGTTTTTGAGTTATTTCATTACAATCAAACAAAGTTTTCCTCCTTATACTCGTATTATTGGTACGATGCGTGAAAAAAATAATTAACCTCCATAATGGACCTTTTTCAAATTTATACTTGAACTTGTAAATTTTGATACTTTATTTTTATTATATATTATAGAAGACTAGCTTTAGCCCACGAATCCATCCATCCAAATAAAAAAAAGTTAATAGACTATGTGTTCTTCGAAACTATCCTCTACATCTCTGCCAAATTTCATCGATATCCATACAGTAATTTAGCCCATTTAGCCCATCTTAGTATAAATAATTTAGCCCA
>DVQG01000060.1:0-22222 GCA_018231605.1 Papilio ambrax
TTTGTTTTTAGTGTATTTTGTTTGGAAGTCGGTTTTGTTTTTTTATTAAAAAGTTATTTTTTTTTTTATAAAAACTATTGTAATAACATTAAAACTGCAGGATATTGGGCAACATACTTTGCGTTTAAACGATAGCTATTGTGGTCCTCTAACTTCACAAAGCCGTCCGTTAAGAAACAACCTATAGATAGGCAGACATTATCATTAAATCGTTAATCTTTAAAGCCGATTAAACAGCAAAGAAGCTTTAAAAAATATCAGATATTTATGATGTACAACCTGAATTTTAAATTCTTAGATGTTCTGACGCTGTTTCTGAAACCTGATCTGATTCAGAAATAAAACCTCGTGAAGCAGTCATTTCTTTTAATGATCCTTCAGAAAAGTCCTTTGCACTGCATAAAGACTAAAAACTGTGTTAATCTACTACTCTTCTATAACATGGATAGTAAAACTTACGTAGTTGTTTCAATCCTTTACTGTACGTACAAGGAATCTATGTATATTATTATACTTTACTAAAGTGGATATGACGTTGGAGGAGACGCATACGAAGGGGAAATATCCTCTTTATGTGCGTCTCCTCCTCCGTCGGTTTAGGGTAGGCAACGCATCTGCATTTGCGGAAGCCTTTGGGCAGCAGTCGCTTCGCCATTTTGGCGTAGTTAAGTGGCCGTTTGCTCGTTTGCCACCTTATTGTAAAAAAAACTAATATAATAAAGAGTAAAGATGTGTATTTTTGAACTTTTGTACGTATTGAAGTAATTTAAAAAGTACTGAGCGGATTTCAAAAACTATTAAAGCTAGTTAATAATAAGTTAGCTTGAAATGTTTTTTTTTTATCATTTTACAGCACCAGTGCCTTTGCCATTCCCGACATGTGTCGCAGTTGACATACCATGTCTTCGACGGGGGCTGCGAACCTTCTTCTTTCTAATGGAGTCCGGTCACATGGGAATGCAGCCAGTCGACCCCGCACTAGTCAACAGCGTGGTAGTGGCAATGCCCGAACAGGGGGTGTCGATCTTACTCAGAAATATCAACATCACCGGTGCAAAATGGACCAAGTTAGCTGATAGAATGTAAGAAACATTTTTTATTTATAGTTAAAGGTTACTGTGCACAGTTCATTTGTTCATTCGGGGTTTACTCGTATCTAGTGCGGACAAAAAAATGTGTTTGGTTTTTCAAAACATTTAATAAGTCGTTATCTATTTTTTTAGTGTCTTTTCTTGAGGCCAATTTTCTTGTAACTTTTAATTTCACTGTGTTAGTAACAAGGATTCTTCAAAAATAAATCTATATATTTAATTTTGTTTTATACCTTAACCGAATAATTTTAATTCGATACCAATTTCGCTTACTATTAGCCGCCAATGTGTGATAGAAATCACACAAAAGTGCGACAAAACATACTTATTCTTGAAAAGGCGTTTTATTTTAATCTCTTTCTCTCATTTAGAAATCACGCTTTAAAAGTGACATTGGCGCCGCCGCCGGCCGGGAAATTTCGGGTACACGAATGTCTTAAAAATGTACTGTTTGATTTAAGATTATTATTCAATTATCTACCCCTGAGACAAAATATTTTTTTTAGTCGGACAAACACTTCCTTCTTGTTAAAAAAAAAATTCATAACTACTACTTTGTACGGATTCTGAGGAAAAAATAATGTTCAAACAATGGTTGATTTTGTATTAGAACTCTACTGTGAATTATTATGTTTAATAAAATTAATTAAGAATTTTATAATTATATTAAAGAATAAATAAACACAATACTAGTTACACAGTATGATACGTAAGCATAGTAAGAATAAGAAAATATAAACAAGAAACATGTCATATTTAGTTAAGAAGTAAGAGACAAATGATAATTAAATGGTGGACGAAAATGTTTAGTGACGATCCCGATAAATGGGAAATCCCACGAAATACCAGCACTTGTGCCGAGTTGTTTTTTTTTACATAAATAATTATAGCTAAGCGGTAGTAACTGTGCTTTAATTGCAAACTAATATGGAAATTTATTATTTTTCGCTGGAGTTACATTAATTAATAATAGTAACTTTTTTTGATCAGATTAAACCCTTTCGGCAGCAAGAGCAGCGTAAAATTCTTCAGTGATCTGCACGTTACTGGGGAGTTGACGATGAGCATGGCACAACTTAAAACTCCCTTCATTGCCTCCATGACTATGGATATGCGTAAGTTCACATCACTTAATACAAGAGCTTCTTTTCAGCATCATTAAAAGCATCTAAAATCTACTGTTAACAAGAAAACATCACCATGCCGGTAAAGTGACATAACAGTAAAAAGGCTGTTGTTTTTATTAAAATATATCTTATATTATAAATCCAAAAAGACATATAACGTCAACAAAGTCGCACTGAGCCAGCCTGATCGGCTAAGGCATAGTCACCCGTTGTAGTTTATAAATACTATAGATTTAACATAAAGTAAAGTTTCATACAAGTCAAAACAAAGTTAAATGAATCTGCATCAGCAGTATATCAATGATTAATATAACGCCCAACAACTTTCTATTACAAAATTATAATAAGTTTCTCACAGCCATGAGACAACTTCCTTACACCTACGATTCATTGATAACGGAATACCGATATTAAAAATAGCATAAAGCATAAGAAACCATACGTTTATTAGGCGGAAATAAAATTGTACATTTAAATTTAAAAAGGCAATCCTTAAATCAAGTTTTTATTTATTTATCGATTTTCTTGTTAAATGTTTCAGTAGTAAAATGACAGTGAAACAGATAAATAACCAGCAATTAATTAGTTAAAGCTTAAGCTTAGATTGAAAGCTTTATTTTTTAAATTCCTATTATTACAAATGACGTTGATAAAAAATCGCATAACGAACCATTGTTCACTTAACAACGATACATAGTTAAGTCCCTTCTTATCCCTCTGTGTTAGACGTGTCTCAAATGTATGGTGGCTACAAAAGTAGAGGAAGATCGAAGAAAGTTTTCAGTTATGACGGCTGATAGAGATGAATTGAAGAGCAGCACATACTGTGCCGCCCCTCCATAAGGGATAAGGGCAAGTTGATGATGATGATGACATTCATATGCGCACTTTTCACTAAAATTTGTGATAAAAATGTCCTCATCAAATTAGAGTACATAACTTTAACTAAATGACTGCGTTAGTGACCATTAAATAGACTCTGAGTGTAGTAATAATTAAACATTATTACCACATACTTTTTTGTTGTACATGCTTCTAAAATAATAATTCCATCACATATCAATAAAATTCTCTACATTCCGTCCCGCACAATGTAGTCAGCTGTGAATTTTCTTAACATTACTGAATAGGGTTAGCGTCTCTACTTACCTTTTTCAAGGGACTTACATCGATAGTGTTTTGTTTAGCAGAAACGGAGCATCCTTGCCTGTTTGTAAAATAAACGAGCTATTGTTGGAAGCTTTTCGCTTGGTCGTTTTAATGAGCACTGCTAAAGTCTGGAAGTTCTGCTAGAGTGGGTGTTACTTGACCGACATAATAAAGATCTTTTAAGCACTGTTAAGTTTAAAATATGTTTGCCTTTGAACTGTAAGTAGTAAATTCGATTGTTTTTATGTTATGGATATAAGATTCGACCCGCATAAAACGTCAAAAATCTACTTAAAGGTTATCTACTTGGAAACACGAATTGATGTCACCCTGTACCGCACATGTGCACAATTTTCTCATTACTTTGTCAAAGTTTACAAATTCACCTATTAAAGTAGGTTGAACGCTTGATTACTAACTATTTAACGAATTACGTTCAGCTTGTTGCAAAAACACAATTTGTTTACTTCGTTTTTTTTGGTTTCACATTTGCATAAATTACACTCTAAAATGTATGCCGGTGTACGGAGCTAAATAAACAAGTGAAAAACGATAAGTTAGATCTTCTAAATTATTAATTTATACAGGGTGACCGAAAACAACGTGTAGTTTTGGAAAGTCTTAAAATATCGAATACGTCTTCATTAATTTTTAAACGCTTTTGTTATTCTATACTAAACGTTATTTTTTTGAACTAATGTTCCTTTTTTAATTAATTTCAAGTTATAGCTCGAACAAACTGTTTAAGAAAGAATCTATCCATAATTAATGTGCTTGTAATTCTTTAAGCGAGCGAAGGTTTTTTACAGGTAGGTTTGTGTTACTTCGGCGAACGTAATTAGGTGAACTTCTTACTCGGTATGGTACAAGGCGGTGTTTTTCATTAACCTGAAATGAGAAAAATGTAGCTCTACCTTACAACTGAGCTACGTAATTACTCTTTAAATACAGACCAAGGATTTGCTTACTTTTGGATTAAATGAGTAATTGTATTTTGGATAGATCATTTGTAGAGTATAGTAGAAGTATCTATCTGTAGCGTGAGATACGCCACATGTCGAGGGTTCGAATCCCTGATTAATACCTACCGTATCCGGTATTGATTTTAAAATTGTTACATTTTAGACATGGTCATTCTTGACTTTTGACCATTCTTTTGGAGTTCGACGAATACAGTTAACGATTTTGTAAAGATTTACAGCGACCATGAGATCGTCACACTTGACAAGTCCATGTTCGCTGTTACATTCATCAAAACTCATTTTCAAATTCACTTGTAATTAGCTACAGCGTTCTGCTATAAAACTACAATATAAAAGTTAATCGTAATGTATGTTACTCATATGAACATTCGATATCGCGATTATTCCAGTTTATACTAAATTATGTTATAAAATCTTTATAATGTGTAAATGCTTTAGTAATGTTTCTTAACGTAATTGAATTAAAGACGATTGTGTCTCATTTATGCTATTCGAGACAAGTGTTAACTGATGGCAACTTTGTATTTGTGCGAGAAATTTGCATTATCACTTTCTCTTCCTTTAGGCTCGTCAACCTTTCTTATCTTTACACACCAGGAGCCTGGGTATTGGAAAGTTATAGACAGTTTAACTCGTTTTACACGGAGTCAGATCCGTACCGAGAACACCGAAGCCAACACAATAAGTGCGACCGTATGATCTAATCGAATTAAAACCGTTCGCCGGCTTCGAGTCTTCAGTCTGTCAGTCGAACGGCCGTGTCCGAGTTCGAAAGTGATATTCGGTCGTCAAAGTTTTTCGTGTCTGGCGGCATAGAATGTGAAACTTTCTTCGAGATGGAACGCGGTACGGTGTCAAGTGCGGCGAAGGCTCACGGCGCGGCAGGGCGGCGGTGAGAGCGCGGCCCGGTTGCGACCGGTCGGCCCCACCGCACCGGCGCCAGCGCGCGCGCACTCTCCGCTGTGCGCCGCCGACGTCGCGACGCCGCCGCTAACTGCTCGCTGCTCGTTGCACCGCGCGCTCACAGCCTCACGCCGCGAACGCGACCATTCTATCCGCCTCGCGCCTCGCCACCTCGCACCTCGCGCCTTGCGCCTTGCGCCTCGCACCTCGCCGCCTCCGTCGCCGACCGCCGACCGTCGAGTGAACATGTTTTAACTTTAACCGTCAATAGTGCTACGGAACTCTCAGTGAACGTGTATAACTATTTACGCTTCATATATTTTTTTAAGCGATCGTCATCACATTTCGGTAAGTGTTGATCGTTTTTTCTGGCATGTAAACAATGGTGGTGGACGCTCAGTTCAGGTATTTTTACGGGTTTGAATCGAGAAGGGCGCGCCGCAGCGTGTGTGATATACGATTAAGGGCGCGGGGCGTGCGTTCCCGGGCGTCCCGGCCGAGTTGCCCCGCTCCCCGCGTCCTGCACCGCATGGTTCGCTTGGCACGACGACCCGCTGCCCGTCAATACACTTCCCTTGTTTTCCTTTTCCCGCCCGCCTTAACATTTTGATATCCCATATTTCAGACTTTCTGCAATTGTAACGCTTTCATTTACGTATTTTTATTATGCTAGCAATCATAATAATGCACGAGAAGCCATAAAATACACTTTATTCGCACAAATGCACGTCAATTTGTGTAGTCAGTTCCCAATTCTTGGTTCTGTTTATTTTCGACATAACACAATGTATTGATAACAAATAGATCCTTACTATTGATGATTACCTATCAGTGAGAACATGATTGAAGTGGTTGCATTCAGTGGCTCGCACTTATTATCAACATTCATAATAATAATCCAGTTAGTGAAGCACTCGACTTCATGTTGTGTGATCGTGATTTAAATTATATTACAATAACATTGTCATTTACGTAATGGTGTGTGTTTTACATTTGTAAGTAAGTATCATAAATTTAATACGAATCGATTAATAAATATTCATATTGTAGTATCGATTAAAGATGTAAAGTACCACAAGGTGATCAGCTGTGTGTATCTGAGGTTGTTGCGTTTCTAGGGCAAGATCTAAAAGGCAATTAAGGAAGGGTAAATGTAAATCTTGTATATAAAATTCACACAATTTTACACTTGTAATATTTTACGACGATTATGTGTTGCGTTGTATTAAAGTACACCTTAAGTACAGAAAACATATGTTTTTGTTTTGAAATCGTATAGATAGTTAAGAATTAACCTTTTTTAAGTATTATGCGACTACTAAATTACTAGGGCTAATAGTGGAAGTAGTATTGATGGTAAATGATAGGTTTTCTTTTATTTCAATAACGCAATTGATATTGTAATAGTAGTTTATTGATTACGAATCTGCAGATCTTTTACAGTCATGTCATCATATCAAGAAGTATTTGCGGGTAAAATAAAATCATGATATCTAAAGCCGTTATTAAAACCACCTAATAGATAAATATTATTAACAGTTCGATGTCGGCTGGGTGTGCGAGCGGAGAGAAAGCAATGGTCCCACAGTCTCTGACCGCGGTTACTGATCATTCCAGTCTATTTAGATTTGATTTTGTCTAAAGCGAAAGACAAGCTTGTTTTTTTGTTACAACCTTTTTTACTCAAACTCTTTGGGTTCATTGGCTGAGCCAAGGAAGGATGTTGACAAAAATATTTCCATTTCGTTAGGAAACACCTTTAATTAATACATAGATTTTGACAAATAATGAACTTAATTCTTCAATATCCTGAGATAAGGTATTAATATGTCGTCAAGTTTTGGCGATGATTTTACATTGTTTTTTCGTAGTTGTCATTGCTTTTTTACTCACGTTTTTTTAAATACTCGTCGCAAAAACTGAGATACCTTATTATACTGGGTGTGTGGGAATTCACACTATTATTCATACCAACACGTATGTGTTCAATCAATATGATACTCAAATGTCATTGGATGCAATGTGGCTTAATAGATGGTTTGGTATCTGAACTGGAGACCCGAACGCGTTGTGCTTAAATAGGTCAACAGCCCATTCCTTTAAATTGATAGGTTTGTTGTGAGATAAATTTAAACATGCAATATCATGTTTTAAAGATGCGATGTAGAGTCGTCGAATAATAGCGGAATCTGTTAATAACGACACAAACTATTGGATTCATTCAATGCAAACTGGATTTTAGTGTTTTTGATTTTGAAATAGAGCTTATTGGTCAGGCGCTACAGGATGTTAACCTCACAGGTTTAGCCAGTCGCAAACAATAGTGATGGGAAAAGAATTATCCGAATTTTATCTAAATAAATCTATCAAACCAAATATTTAACAAATGGGTAGTACTGTGCATAAGAATGCCAACGCAGTCTGAACTTAAGTTATTAACTTTAGTTGAAAAACTTAATAAAGGAAATTATATAACTTTGCGATTATATTCTATAGAGCATTAGGAAATGACGTCAAAATATTATGTATCAATTAGTTAAGTGAGAAAGGTTCTCACGGTAATAATGTAATACAGATATTTTTTTTTTTCGAGTCATAAATGATTTCCAACAGGCTTTTTTTATAATGACGGCTGTTGACGTGCGAACCAAGACTGGAATCAACGTACATTTGTCAGATTATTTGCTTTAAAAATAATGTAGAGCAAATAAAGGAATTTATTCGTTGTTTAGTGATGTGGTAAAAATAAAATTCAATGAATTTAAATTAATCGAAGTTTATCTCAACACTAGTGTCTTGTTGGTCAGCCATGGCGAATGTCTGATGTCATAGCGCCGACGCCCACCTTGATCAGGCAGGTCACGTTGTTTTATCGCATTCTTGAATTTTATTTCAGGTTAAATCTAGGTTAAAAGAATTTACTTTAGTGGCTCTAGGCAGTCAACAACCTAAAATTTGCATGTAAAATAAAAGTAACGTTAATTTATGTTATTCAATGAAATACATTGATCTGATCGTATTATTCTAATTTTATAGGTATTCTATAAGTGATGATGATAGATGTAACAAAAGATGGCGTTGTTCGAAATTATGTCGATCGCGATTTAAAGTGGTTCGACATGAATGGGAGATTGTAATTTTGTCACTCACACACATTAGAAGAGCATCTCTTCTCGCATGACATTTAGAGTTCGATACTATGTTAATTTCCTATGCAGAAAATACAATAACAAAATGAATACTATGTGTATTCATTTTGTTATAAAAACAAGGCATTTTTAGCCACAATTATATTTATGACAGTTTAGATGTTAGGAAAATAAGTAGTCTAAGTAAGCTATTTTTTAATATTCAAAATTTCATTCTTTGGACGTCAAGACAGAATGTTACATCGAGTAGATTAAATTTCGTTTTTCTCCATGACAATTTTAATATCATTTCTTTTCTTCTCTCAGTGAATTGTTTAGATAATAGTACTTTAGGTGAACCGTGTAATTCTATATTCTTATGCTAACATAAGAAGACTAAGTTAAGTTAAATTAAATTAATTCCTGGAATAGAATTTTCGTGATAAGAGAGATGTAAAGGGTCATAATCAAGTTAGTTTCGTTTATCACTTAGCTGTGCATATTTTTGTGACACACTATCTTGATAATGTCCCAGCGGACGTAATTTCCGGACGCGCGCCAACAAACAGCATCTCCGTCATCAGATAAAGACTTCTTAAACATTTCATTGCGATATAATTTCTTTTTAATGCTGCTATTTATACAAACCATAAAGATTTTTAATGCACACACTACTTTATTTATAATAATTTTCTCTTCATCCAATATTTTCGAACCATTGGGTTATTTTCAGTATATTTGTTGATTTTACAAACATAACCTTAATCAGAATTTCGTTGAGAAATGATAATTTAAACGAATAATAGCTAATTGAATACTATACACGCACTAAGTTAAACACAGTCTAACATTTGATAACTGAACTGAATGTGACACAAAATGCCAGCTATGTATACTGTATGAGAAAAGCTGCGCCAAGTTTCCCCAGGGAACCCTCGAGTTTGTTTCACGTACAAACATGGAGAAACAGCAAATGTTTTTTAAAGTCAAATAGTGACTGCGTATAAAAAGTCATATCTGATCAAAGTAATATCTGTAGAATAGACACGTTATATTGTCCTCGGCTTTTGTGAATGTCTATGACGTTAGCCGAGCCGCTCGTAAATGTCGCGTGCCAATGAAGTCACGGGTTCGAAAGTCACTAATAAATTACAAAATACTTATAAAACGTTGATTTATTTTACATAATAACTATTACAAAAATGTTGCCATATGTTCCTTCATTTCTAAAATTTATCCGCAAAAATTATGCACATGCATATTAAGCGGATGAAAGGAAATATTTATGGCTATTGACCTTGCTCTTATGAATACGGTTTACTGGTTTCTCGCCGATCCGGTTGCCTCAAAAGCCATTCGAACAGGTATTATTGAATATTCAAAATCTTTTATAATCTATGAGATCAGAAATTTGAATTGCATTGCAATATTAATAAGGTATAATTTCAAGTGTATTCATTTCAAACAAAATAATAATAAAAATTTACACACTCCCACGACGAGCCAAATCTAATGGAGTGCTCAAAGTAAAAGATAATTTATGTCTGCCTCTTCTTTTTATAAGAGCTAAATTAGTCTAATATTACCACTTGTTGGTAATTAACTCTACGAATTAAAGTATTTACTTAATTTATTTATTTAATACTTTAATATTGAGTACTATGTAACGGGAAATAAACGATTAACATATTAACTACACAAATAAGGGACCTTTCCACATGCACGAACTCTTCGATTGTTTAGCCATACATCAAGATGCGAGATAAGTTTACAAAACAATACGCATTCGAACGTAGCGTGGTGCAATTGCAGTAGCGTCGGCAAGGGCGCGGGTAGCGTCTGGCAATCGCCGTAGCCTTGCACAACCGAGGATGCTCTAATTACACGGCTTCGGACATCGCCTACTGTGTACAAGCCTTGTTTATTTTTTACTTACAATTTTAAATTATACATGTATTAATCGAAGTTATCAGTTTTAGAAGAATTAGACTAGCTATTGTCCGCGACTTCGTCCACGCAATATTAAGATAAAAGTAGTATTAAAATAGTATGATATTAAAATAGTAAGATAAGGTGAAAGTCCGTTCGAAATCGGTCCAGCTGTTTCGGAGATTATCCGAAACAAACGCGGCTTGCGGATAGACAGACAAAAAGAATTTAATGCGATTATCGTTATCAGTAAAGCAAATACATGATCTTCCCGAAATCTAGATTTTTTCTTTTGATATTACAAACAGACTCCAATTTTATTAAATGTAAGAGATATAGTGGTGACATTTTCACCCAGACAGTTGTATTAAACTGTACACTGCCATTCGCTTTAAAAACACGGAAATCAATATCTACATATGTAAGAGATACACATGTATTATGTCTATTTCAAGTTACATTCAAGTGTCACATCACTGAGTCTTGTTATTTTGAATGTTAACAATCATTATGACTTTTAATTTTTTTCTTACAATCTCTTTGTTCCTGTCTGTATTAATTTAAATTAATCATGATAAAAAAATAGACAAGTACAAAAAAAGTACACATTCAACAAAACAAAGTTGAAGGTCGTTTGTATACAAATACGTCTGTTACTAAACTTCTATTGTATAAATCTATTAATTTTTATGTGTATAAAAATATTAGGAAATCTTTGCTTATTAATTCGGCAAATTTCATTATTCGGTGTTTCAACTGTAATAAAGCTTTTACAACGGAAATGTTATCTATAGCTATATATTATCGGACTAACAAAAACATTTGAGATCTTATTTATTAACAAACTTACGTATATGAAATTGAATAAATACAGAGCCAATTTTTATAACTATCATAAAACATCGATGTATTTTGATATTAGAGAAGTAATAGCATTACAATATCCGGCCGTTCATTAAGTCATTGACCTTTTAGAATATTTTTTGATTTTTAATTAGTGTCGTATTTGTGCTTGAATATTTGACATTTCTTCGTTTACATGATGATTGTGTAGAGTAATTTCTATAACATTAAAGAAGTTAACATAAATATAAAGCATTTATCTCAACTTTAAAAAAAGAATTCGTGAATTATTTTTTTTTAACTTTAATCAGTGGAAAGTAAACTTATTTTTATACGATTGTGTTGTCATGAAGAGACTGTATGCAATAAGTACATATTGATATCGCGTTTTGCGTATGCAAGATGCGATAAGACGTTTACTGCGAAATCTCGATCGTTGTATCACTTTCTTTGCAACGAAAATTTAAATTTTCACTATTTTATACCTTCAGATAATTTTGATTTGTGAAAGTTTTGTGAATGTTTATGAAAATATAAGAATAGTTTATCAAATGAACCGATATAAATTACTGGCAAGTTAAAAAAAACTGGTAAAAAAAAATGGTAAAAATACCTAGTGAACTTTTCTTTAACTTTCTGAGCAAAAGTAAATCCGGATTACGAAATGAATATCGCAAATGAATTCCAACTGTGAAACAACCAAACAAAAAATCCCTACATTTTGCCAAGTCCGGTTTATGGCAATCACGTTTGAAATTTCATAAGTTCCTCGAAACGCGGATAAACGATTGGTATCTATGAACTTTGTAAGTCGCGTATCGTGAAATAACGTAGTTACTGTCGTTTATTTTGCAATAGTGATTCGATTTCGGCACGTTCACAAGTGCATAACCCACTTCCGTCTTCTTCGTATGTGGGTCGAGCTCTTTGATCGTATCACCCAATGCGAATTTAATTGATTTTTACTACAACACATAACAACTATTACACTTTTTTTACTTCATCTAAGTAAATCGCAAAGTTACCGTAAAACGTTCCGTCTTTTAATACACTTTTAACCCTTTCATTTTCTTTCACAAAATAACACTGACCTATATTAATGTATATGCTACAAGACATGATATTTCAAGCCAGTTTTGGCGCTGACGGTCGCGATTGGTGGTAGTGAGCATAAGAATTAATAATACAGATAGAATTAACTGTCAGATGGGTTTAAGTTGAAAGGAATCAATATCCGTCATTACCATTAAAAACCTATCCATTTATAGAAATCAATGTAAAAGCGGTACAATAGTAATATAAATATAGCATTTGAATTCGACGGTTATGAGCTACGCAGATAAAAAATAATCACTACTTTCTACGTTCCTGATCAAGGTTTTGTTATCAAACATAGATTAAATTGCGTTGATAAGATCGCCATGGCCTTCATCGTGACAGGGGGCATTCTTAATTCTTAAGAAACTCTTCATGTATATATTGTCTCTGTTTTTTAATCATTGATTCGATTTAACAACAAAACCTGCTCTATTGAGAATGGTTCAAATTCACATTATATTACCACTATAATGCCATTATAATTTTCCAGTAAATATAATAGTTACTTTACTTTATGTAAATGTAGTTAGTACAGTTTGTTTAGATTTGATCAAAATAAGGCATTACATTTTTTTAAAGGCATAGTGCGGCAAAGCGACGTAATATTGCAGTTCGCCCAGTTGCTCACTCACTGTGTAAGTGCCGTGTTTCTTCGTAATAATAATGCGTACACTGGATTAGCCTCACCTACTGCTATTGTTATTTCATATAACTGGATCATATTAAATTGACAGTGACGACTTAATACCATACTTGTTTATTGGTAATTAAGAGACATTTATGGACCTTTGAGATCCTTGGAACCCTACGTTCAGTTATAAAACTTACTCAAATGTAAAAAGAATGAGGGTCTAGATTGTTGTTAGGCACCGCTACTTACTCTTAAAACCTATTCGTTTAACCCATTTTAAGAGATGTTTTATTATTCGTTTCCTTTATATATTTGAAAGGTTACGGCGTAAAGATTTAATTTTAAGATATAGCGGAACAATGCTGTATAAAGATTCGTTCTTTACTTATTTGGTAATGTCGTCTAAGTAAGCGAAATACAGATTTGACGTTCGCTCTCATTTCGGTCAGATGCACTCGAGGAGGTCACTCACAAAGTACGAATGTTTTCTCCGCTAACGATTTCTTTTCACATTATCTATATGTTGTACCATAATAATAAATCTTGCACAAAGACATTAAAATGTTGTTATTATTGATGTTTTTGCCAAATTATAACGATGTCCTGCCAAAGTTATTATAAATCAGCGCAGTATTTTTAAATAAATAAGAAGTAAAATAAAAAACACTAATCAAGGACTTATAATGAACTTTAGATAAGTTGTGACAATATAATTTAATATCAATATGTAAATATTTAGCCGTGTGGGATTCATGTAGGAGTAACCTGTTCTAGAATCACTTCTAGTTTTTATTATTCATCAGTGAAAATATTGCTTTGAAAACGTACTTTTAAAAAAGCCGTTTTTATACTGTCAAAAAATTTACACGCAAAAACCAACTTTTCCGGTTTTCAAACATTCACCTGGCTGTTTAACTCCTTATTGTTACTACTCTAAATAATCTTTGACCCTCTAATCTACTTCCCACAGTTTACTCTTTCTTTTCTTTACTTCTATACTCATATCTTCTAACTAGTAAGAATGTAATTGATATTTTGCTTCGGCAAAACTTAAATGCTGTTTTATTTTTTGCACAGAGAGAATGTAACAAGTTAACACCGGGGAATTTAAGTGCCTTATTTCAAGGGGAAATCGAATTCATTATTGTCAGTTGCAAATACACCCTAGCGTTCAAGTTAACGTTCCCACAGGATGGGATCATTTACCGTGACGTTCGGAATTTGCTAAGAAGCGATTGCAAATTTAAATTGAATAATCAACGATATGAAAAGCGTGTTCTATACCTCTCAAAGCGACATCTAGTATGTATGGTTAGAACTATGTTCCTTTAAAGTCAAGTTTAAACTTTTTAGTAAAAAAAAATGCGTCGGACTGGTTATTGTTTTTTTTATTTTGAAATAACCATCAAGAATTATATTGGACATTTTGGATCGTTACCCAGTATCATTGGATAATACGCCTTGTTTACTGATGACGCTTGTCCATCATAATTTGCACTTCTTGACGGGTTGCGTATGCAATTGTTTTGTCGGACCTTAACAAGCTGTAATAGATAATACCCTCAAAAAGTCACTTATCCTTTTTTTTTATTATTAAATTAGTTTTAGTCTGAAATATTGCTGTTACGTATTCGTGTGTGAGTTTTTAATAATGAAGGTTACTGCGTTACTCTATTGTATAATAAATTATACTTGAATATAAAGTAGAATATTAGTTTGCTACCGTATTGAAAGTTCCGTATCGATGGAGCCAACCTAAGCCGTCCGATGCACCGGAAGAGCTGTGTCGGCGGCTTGCCGAATTCGGCCCGCAACGGTACCGCCTTGCAAATAACGAACAGCCGTCGCGACACCAAATAACAGGGCCGAACTGCCTTTCATATTTAGAAAAAAAAATTAAAATACTAATGACTAGTTGTTCCTCACGATTTCATCCGCTTAAAATTAGAAAATAATATAAAGTGTAGCCTATGTTACTTACTGGTGACGTAGATTTTCAATGGTGATTTTTTTTTAAATCGTCCAAGAAATTTTTGACTTATTTCAATACATACAAAAATCCAAAAATACAAATCATTCCCTTTTATAATGTTAGAAGATAGATTATCTACGAAAAAAATTGTAGCAATTCCGACTTCATTTGAACAAGAATAATGTATGATAGTATAGACTATAGTTTATGTGGCAATTTGATAAAAAAAGATAAAAAATGTAATTGCATAATACATTTTTTATTGGAGAGCAGATGCAGTTATCGTCAACTGACACTGGGGTCATATGTTTCGGAGACTGACCACCCAATAACGCTATCGCACTATACTAAATCACAACAGATAATAGCTCATTACCCAAAAATAACTTATATTAGGTCTTAGGTATTGATTACTACAGTAACGTTGGAGAAAATGCAAATTAAATTTTACTCACAACGTTAATTCTAATAGTTGAAGAGTGCTTTAGTAACTTTTGTTTACGACTAATAGAAATAATGATTACAGACAAATAAATACGGAGAAATGTATAAGGCTTACTAGTACGACTCTGACCATGGTTATCAACTACTAACTAAACGCTTCACCGCACTGTACAATGAAGTATTGAATTACAATAGAAACTAGTACACTTTTTTTATTACCTATTGACTTGTTTCTACGTAAAGTGGATTAATCTATACCAAAGTTTTATTATCTGAAACAATAGATTCAAAAAACTACCATAAAATATTTATAGACACTAAGAATCTTTTGTTTTAGAATTAACAATTTGCAAACTAAATATTTAGATTAAAGATTTATTACTTTAAACAATTACCTGAATTCATCAGGTAATATCATATCTGTAAAAATTGTCGGATATAGACATATTCATTGTCTTTTTTGGGGTGGAAAAGAACAATAAAAATCTAAAGAATATATAGATTAGAATTAATTTTAAATAACGTAAACAACAAAGTAAAATGTAATATGAATTAGATTCATATACTCGTATTATTTATTCTGAAGTAATAATGAATTCTTCGTTTAAATACAAACAAAACGGTGGTCTAATAAAATTTGGGTTTCTGCTAGAAATGCAATTTATCGTCGGTCCCCTAATACCTATTTGACCGCGGGGTGACGTTGATAACAAAGATGGCCCCCAGTTCACAGAGTAGGGAATTTAATATTACTATCTTGTCCCGCACCACACCGCTCGCATACTATTGATTTATCTGTTATTCGTGGATATTTCACGCAAACACATGAAAATTAGAAAGCACTTTGTTTGTTTTTTCCTCTTTATTTCCTGAGGTCAACCTGGAACACTTTTAGTTACTAACTAAATGACATTTCACTGTACTAAAAGGAGAATGAACTAAAATTCTTTTCTTTTCGATATCAAATTTGTTTCTTTGTATCGTTGTGGACGACCGATTCGTGTTAAGAATGAAGGATACAGCTAGACATTAAACCGCCGTGAAGAGCTTAACAAAGCGTGCGCTCGACGCATCCGAACCATTAGACAGTCTCCGCACGCAAACCTGAACGCTAACCGTTTAAAAAAGCGCTTTAAGTTTTTCTATACCGTATAAAATTGTTAGCTATCATTCACACTCCCCTCATTTATCGTAGGCACGAGAATTAAGATCGTTACCGCTAGCTTAATGTCACTTTCTCTTCGTTGGCTTATTAAATTTGAACTCATCACTTATTCTGCTATGACACACGAAATAAAACACGAAGAATTGATAAAAGCGGTAATAAAGAGTAAACGTTTAAGACAGGGCATGGTATAAATATGCTCTAATGCATTAGAAATTTAAGTAAAGATGGTAAACCAAAAAAAAAGCGGCGTTACATACGTTTTATTGTGATTTTCATAAATCCACAGTTGTATGATACACCTTAACTGTAAAGTAATAGTACTTAAGCGATAAAGCGGGAATAGTTGCAGCTCGTTGCGCTTGGCGGGATGTCGTCACGGGGCGACGCGATGCGATGCGACACACATGGCGTTCTTCATTGCCAACAATCAAGTTGTACACAATGTCTGTCAATCTGATATCAGTTACTGACTGCTTGTTAACAATTAAATGTTCGTATCTATGGTTCTGATTTTTTTAATTGTTAGATTTGATTAGGTCATTTTATATGTACCATAAAGGATTGCATCATTTCTTAGTTTTTTGGTTCTTTAACTCTTTACTAGCCTAGTAATGCGTTTCAAGGGTTCTCTAAATGAGCAACTGTTATGAATATATATAATATCGCTAGCTAATATACTGCTTTTTCAAAACTGACGTTTATGTTTTATTGTTAGGTATTTATGGTATAATATACCGTGAAACGTGAATAAATAAGATAAACTCATCTCAGGTTTATAAATTTAGTAACACATAAAATGACCGGCCAACACGTAGCATTACAAGTTAAATAAACAAAAACTCTATTCTCTGTGTTGATCGTGCGTTAGTTACAATTAACACAGGGCTCGGTGGCAACGTGGCCGGACGTCGGTTGTTTACCGAAAACCTACGCGCAGTGGGCGTTGGAATCGTGGTCACTCTTTACATCTAAACATGGTGTCTTCATAAAAACATCTAATCTAAATAACTTTGATATAAACACAACGGTTGCCAGGCCAGCTGTAAGGACAGCGTTTGCTCTTAAGTGGCAATAAAA
Source organism: Papilio ambrax (assembly GCA_018231605.1). Lineage (NCBI taxonomy): Eukaryota > Metazoa > Arthropoda > Insecta > Lepidoptera > Papilionidae > Papilio > Papilio ambrax. The sequence goes on from DVQG01000060.1 coordinate 17,544, forward strand.
TTGTATCTAATTATATCTATGAGTCTCTTCAAAGTATTAACAAGTGGATCTTTATGGTATTAAGCTTAATATTGAAGTAGGTACAGTGGAATTTATAACTTAAACGTACACAACTGCTATTTTATAATTAACGAAATAACTATAAGGACAATCTATGTTTTTAGTAGGTTACCAATCTCTATAATACTACAAGATAAATATAATAGTATCTCGTAATATTACGATATTCTTGTATTAATATTGTGAAGTCATCTTAGCATCAGACGAGGAAACTTCCGACAAGGGGCGAAACGTTTCGCATACAAATTGAAGGAATTTAATTACATCTCTGTCGGTCGGAGTCAAAGCCTTTGATAGATTCACTAGAGTTTGTTCTTTGCATTTTCAAAAAAACATAGTTATACACATCAAAGCATACTTAGGTATGCACATATATGTCAAACGTTCTTAGTAGTATAATATTAGACATTCATTGTCTCTATAGGCCCTTCTCTGTTTTTGTAAGAGATTGTACTTTCCTTCATTTAAACTAATACACTTGTCTTATTAATTTCAGTAGCTTAAAGTATGGGAGCGCCAGCTTGGGGGTCGCGTGGCGGCGACCGGCCGCGGCTGCTGCGCATGACGCCGCTGCGTCACAGTTTCGCCGCGCCAGCCACGCCGCCAGCGCCGCAGCCCCCGCCGCGCACACACGACTACGCCTCCGATGCTGATACTAATAAGAAAGGTAACTTGCGCATTCGATAAACATTACTTATTATGTAAGTAGTTATTCTTATAACACATTTATTTAAATTTTCAGAAGAAAGTTGGAATGCGAACCTATCACAGAGATGGAGAAAGCTGCGCCGGCGTTGTTCGCGCTTGCGCCCCGGCTCCGGCAACCGCGAGCCGAGCCCCGTGCGCTGCTCCCCCTCTCCGCCGCGCCCGCCGCCGCACTGCTCACCCGCGCCGCCTGCCAAGCTCTCCTTCAGGCATCGCGGCAAGGTCTACACCACAGCGTCCCTTCGCGTCACGAGCGGAGCCCCGGACTTACTGAGAGCTCTAGGCAAACTGGGGGGAGGCCTGCGGCGACGAGCGCTCTCTGCCCACGACGTGCTCGCGCCTCCGCAGCAGCAGCCGGCCACATTTTACGTGCCCAGTCCGACGACTGAGCGACAAGCCTCCTCGCCGTCTCCGCCCAGGCAATCGGCAACACTCCGTCGACGATGCAGCTCTCCTAACGTGTACAGAGCTAATAAGGACGCGCCTCGCGATCGAGCTCCCCTTATTCACGACGATGAAAATCGAGACTTGGTCGATTACAGTTACGGTATGGACCGCAGGAGAAGCTGCAAGGACGTTCGGAGTCGACCGTTTAGCGAGAACGTGGACTTAGATGTTCCATGTCGGAACGGGTATAATCGTCTGACGGCAAACATAGCTGACAGGCTGTGGGAGGAGCCGTACAGGTTGCCACGGGTGCAGGCTCGGCAGGAGCCGATGCAGCAACTCCGCAGCGGCGTGGCTGAGCTGCGGGTGAGCGCCGCGCCACGCACCCCTCGCACTCCCCGCCCGCCTCCTGCGCCTCCAGCTGCAGCACAAAAGCCGAGTAAGCGGCCGCCAGCACCTGAACCAAGGGACGCGCACACGTTTGAGGTATTTTTTATAACAGCATTTTTAAAATGTTTTGTTTGATTACCGTTAACACATATTTAAAAGTATTCTTTATAATTTCCAGGTGCGATTCACAAAATCTGCTGGCGGAAAAGGTTTAGGGTTTAGCATAGTGGGAGGTCGGGACTCGCCGCGCGGTGACATGGGTATTTTCGTCAAAACAATATTCAACAACGGACAGGCGGCTGAATCTGGTCTACTCCGGGAAGGTAAGCAAGTCTAAACATTTGTAAACTTTACAACAATGTAATATTAAAGTTACGAATAAAATTACGAAGTTACGAAGGTTCTAAGACTGGATATTAATTTTATATTTTAAGGTATTCGTTAACTAATGTCGAAATATTACCCTGTGAAGGTGTACATTCCTCAGTGACGGTTTGACGGCAGCTGCCTAGTTTAATGCAATTGCATCTAACGACTTTCGCCCACCTGCCCTCGCGCCCTCACAACTTTGTTTTTAATTACTCAGCTTCAAAATTACTCTTTTTTAATAAAACACCATTTTCCTTTGCTACTAAATTGTACATAATCTACACGACTCTGTGGATGTATTAGATTTAACATTTCCGAGACTTTTCTTTTAAATTGTTAAAAGGTTTTTACGTGTAAATTAACTTAGTATTTTATTGGTCCTTAAGGGAAAAAAGATCATTCTACCGATTCTACGGGTTCATGTTGCATCTAATCTTAATAAATTATAATAATATGTTGGTGAACGAATAACTTAAGAACGGTTAGGTCAATTTAACCAATTTTCAAAATCTATCTCTTAAATGGTCTAATAAGATTAAAATGTTTATTTTTCTTTTTGCAGGAGACGAAATACTGTCAGTGAATGGGCGTGGGACAGCAGGCCTGACGCACGGTGAAGCTATAAGATTATTTAAGGATGTTCGAGCAGGTCCCGTGCTGATCAGGGTGACACGGAGAGCGCCTGTTCGCTGACTGCCCTGCGCCTGCTGTGGCGACACCTCGCCCCTCCAGGCGCCAGAACCTTTAAATTACTCTACTCTGTAACTCTCCGATAGATGTCGCTAACCAATTATGACAAAGCTATTCGTGGTTTCAACATTGAATCGGTAGATGGCGTTTTTAAAACATGGACGACAAAAATAATTAAAGTCGTTTTAACTTTGTTAGTTCTTTACAAATTGGAACATTTGTTCCAACAAGTACAGATTATTTAATTTTAAACCATTGCACAATAAATAGTACATCAAGTATTTCAAGTACAATAAGGTCATATACAGCGTTTGTACAAGGAAGAAAGGACTCCATCTTTAGAATTATAATTTGTAAAATGTCACAAGTTATTACCAAAGACAAGAAATTAATATCTTTCAAACGAATGTTACGTTATATTCTATTTACGAAATCATTTAAAAGGTATTTGCATAAGCTTTGTATTTGATTCGGATTTATGTGATACAGACCGTGTAAAGTTTAGATTTTTTCATGGGTGGCTCTATGTCGCCCTCAGATTCCTCAAAAAAGAAAAATAGTCAAGGACTAAGTCAGCTGTTTATTAAGCTGCAGCGTATCATCTTTCGACTGCATCATCACTTTCTATAGGTGGGATCGTGGTCATAAAAACATAAAAAAAGTCTTGGTGATAGATTAGATATGTTAACAATTTCTGAGGAACAACTTTGAATTATACTTAGGTGATGTCACAACGCTGTTTTTAAAATGTAAACGTGGGCGTTCACTATCCTAAACCTATTGAGATTTTTAAACAGATAATCACAGTAATGACATTTTTTTGTTTAAAAGTGTTTTATAGGACGTGTTTCATTTGTTACAGTAATGTAAAGCTTATACTACTTATAGGTTGAATATAATATTACAATAATTTGTAAGAATACAATTTATAAAGATATGCGGATACATAATTATGGACTTAAACAGATTGTCTTGTCATCTCTTAAACATAATATTTGTAGAGTGATAAGACTATGTAAGTATGTAAGATTATTGTGCCTATGATGCAGCTTCCCAAAGCACACAAACATTACACAATTTGGATAAAATTGTCTGTGATAAATTAATTCAAAGTTGATTTGAATATAACGAGCCTAGTTTAGATTATTAATTTATTTTTATACGTAAATGTAGAATAATTTAGTTTTATTAATATATGTATTACTAAATCTTATATTTATATTGTTAACTAACGTATAAAGTAACGTCGTGAAATGCTTTACTTTTGGATAGTTTTATAAAAGCAATGTAAAATATGGTACATATGTTTATAATAATTTAAGCAATGTAATTAGAATTATGTGCTTCAAACTAATCTACCAAATAAAATTTTACAATTTTAACGTTTTTTTTTTATTTGAAGACTAATTCGTATGTATTTTTATTCAAGACTAGCTGTTACTCGCGATTTCGTCCTCGGGTTGTTAAAAAGTCTACTACTCATTGATAGCGTAGGTTTTTAACAGTGAAAGAATTTTTAAAATCCGATCAATAGTTTTTGAGATATTTCAATACATACAAAACACAAATCATTCCTCTTTATAACATTAGTATAGATGTATTTGACTAAAATTGCATTTTGGTTATCTAGGTGGAAAGTTAAAATTTAGTGTTCACAAAAATTATCAACAGGAAAAAAGAAACAATTTTTTTATTAAATCAACAGTCTGATTACATTATGCGTTAGTTTCTTGCTTATTTAAAACTTTTGAAACAATTTTCTGAACAACTACTCAGAAGAACTCTTAGGTCGTCAAATGAAAACTTTTGCAGAGCGCGAAAGTTTAAATTTAATAACCTAAAAGTTCTGATTGCAATACATTCATTTTGCTTGCTTTGAAGCTGCAGCCAAGTACTTCTCAAAAATGACTTATAGTTATTACTGACGGATGTACAATCTATATCTATATCTATATCTATACTAATATTATAAATAGGAAAACTTTGTATTTTTGTATGTATTGAAATAACTCAAAAACCACTAGACCGATTTTAAAAATTCTTTCACCATCAGAAAGGTAATTTATCTGTGAGTAACA
>DVQG01000061.1:0-22112 GCA_018231605.1 Papilio ambrax
TGTCTTCTGTGTGGTCGTGGTATTACACCGGGCGTGCCGGCCCATTCGTGCTAAGTTGTAAAAGTGGGCACTACCACTGTCAAATGTGTGTGTTAAATTAAAAATGTTAAATTCCTAATGTAATAATAAATAAAATGAATCTACAAGAAATAATGCTTACTTTTTCTTTACCCGCTTCTAACAAATCTTTGACTTCATTATCAACAACAGCAGGTTGTGCATCATCCAGCTTGGCTTCCTGTAATGTTTCATCTTGAGGCCTGTAACTCCTGAATTTAGGCCTGAAAACATATTTAACAATAATTAATGAAACATATGAAAAATATGTAAACTTTATGTATCATAAAATTGTCATGTCAATAAAAAGGCTAATAGATAAAAAAATGCAACTATCAACAGAAAATTCATTATAAAGCAAACTTATACATTTCATAAGAGATGTAAATCTTTTAAATATGTTACAGACGCATACTACGAATACAGTTACATATTTCATAGGAATCCTTAACAGTGGTCATTCTTATCAAGGTATAGTGGTTATAAAACATAAAGTTTTTACTTTGGGAGTACGACAGCTTCATTATTCGAAGTATTTGCTGATGAATTCTCGTCTGAAGGATTTTTACGTTTCAAATTTTTTAGCCTTTCTTTCCTCTTTAATGCTTGTTCTTCTAAACTACCAACATTCTCCATTGTATCTAAAATAACCATAATACGTTTTGGAGGATAATTAGGATTTCTTAATCGAAAATTTTCCTTACGCAAGTTGTTTTTTTTTTCATACAAGAAATAGGTATTTAAGAGAACTTTAACATATAAAGAATTTCCCCTTGTGATTTTCGCAAAACAACACAAGCGTCGCACATTGACAGAACAAAACGTCAAATATGACAGTGACATTTAACAATAGACATTGACAAATATTATAGATTATACAAAGAGAAGAACTTTTAATTTGAAAATGAGAAACATTTGGTCTTTGCCTTTTTCTCAGCCAATATTTATTTTTTCTTTTTCAGTGAAACGGTGTAGCAAGTATTAAAAGATTTGTTATAGCGGCGGTGTTATTGCAGTAAGTTATTTGAGCAAATGCATACATTGAACGACCTAGGACTAGATAGAAGATACTCTACACTCTCTAAAGGTTGTCGTTATAGAAAAATTTAAGGTAGGGCAGCAATGTATACAGGGCATAAAAGGGATTCCCAGTCACGTCACAGAATAAAAGGCTATTTTTGTATCTTAAACCATGGATAAACCGATAAAGTATAATTCAACGTAGTTTTTTGCATTCTTAATGCGTATCGTGATTTTAAGGTACGGCTAATGTGGCCCTGTTTGCCTATAATAACTCAACAGCTACGGCTATGCTCGACATGCAAGACATAATTTGTTGCTCTACTGTTGTTATGCCTGTCTTGATGATGTTTGCATTCATATGACTTGAGTTTTATATTTTTTAGTAAAAGGGTAAATAACTATGATGAATACGATTTTCAATGTTTATTTATATTTATCTAAATAAGAAATATTGACTAATAACATTTGCTTCTTATTTGATATGAAAAAAATATTTTGTACATTGCAAGATACACACATTCATTTCGTAACAAAATTTTATTCCTCTATGTTGGTACTCGACAATACATTTTAACTTGTATTGCAAACAATACGGAGGTCTGTATTTTCTTATAAACTAGATTAAAAAGTATAATATGTACCATTTAAATTCTATTATACTTAAATATAAACATAAAACATTACTTAAAATAACTACTTATGGCAGTTTACAAAGATAAAATAATAAATAATGATTTTCCTCTAAAAATACGTCCATTTAAATAGTAGGTGTAATCCAGAATGAAGATATTCCTCGGGGAATATGTAGCGGTTTTTGCGTAGCTTCTTTGGTTGTGTAATGACGTAATGACCGTGAATATAACAGCTTATTTGATAAGAAATAGCTATAGAATGCGAATTTAATATTAATTGTATTTCGATACAAGCACAGTAAAACCTGGCAGCTATTTAACTAAGTGTACAGTTATATTGCCTTACATTTGTCCTATAACGAAGTTCTGACGTGTCTCCGGCTATCAAATGGTAATCTATTAGAAATGTTATTGTTTAATGGTATACCGTGATTCAAAGACAAAACTTTTGTTACAATATTTAAATCTTCATGAGTTTTCCCATTAAGACCTGTTTCAACTAATAATTGTTTCAATTGTGCGTCCGCATTAAATTGATTTTGTCTGTTCGGTGGAAAAAAGTGGTTAGTATAAACTGGACTGAAAGTATTAAATCTATTGTATTCTCCATTCAATCCGAAATTGCCGACACCACTCTCTTGTCGAAACACTCGATTGCCATGTTTTTGTCTCGTTAAGTCATCAGTTAGTCTTAATTGGTTGAAGTTTGGTCCTTGGTGAAAAGGTGCTTGGCTTGGATTTGGGTGAAGAAAATTGGTAATTCCTTGGGGTAGATGGTTTTCTTGCAGAGGGAATTGCTCAGGTCGCTGACTACGGAGATGTATAAGAAAATCCACAGCTTCTCTATTAGGCAGCTGCTGTTGGTTGGCTAGCAGGTTCACTTGCTCTAAATGTACACTCGGTTGAATTGATACCTGGGAATTCTGACTTTGCAATGTAGTGCTTGGATTTAAAAACCTATTTGATTGCAAACCTTTCTGTCCCTGAAAACCGCCTAAAATCTGGTTTGATTGGATTTTTTGTTGCTCAACAAGAAGTTGATGTCTTTTCAACTGGTCTTGTTCGTACAAAATTTGTTGCTGTCGCTGTGCTTCTTTTTGTTGAATTAACAATTGCTGCTTTCTTAGTAAATCCTCTTGCTGCCTTTGTTGAAGTTGTAATAACTGAAGCTGTTCTTCGAGAATTCGTTGTTTCTCTTCAAGCTGTTTTTGTAACAATATTTGTTGTGATAAGAAGTTATTCTGAGCTATCTTATTCAAGTTTCTGTTATCAATTGGAAAACTTTGAGTTAAAATTTGTGGTGGTAAAATACCTGTCGGTACATTTGTAGTTGATTGTGACTTCAAGATTTCTTGTATATTTGTTTGTTGGTAAATCGGTACAACTTTCTTTGGATGCCCCAAGACATCTTGGTGAACCGTGAACGCTGCAACTAGTGGAGCTTGGAAGACTTGAACATCTTTTTTGTCAACCTCTTCAATGTTTTTACCATCTAAATCATGAGTCGGTTTTGGAGTAGTGGTCGTCGTAGTTGTGGTCGTGGTGGTCGTTGGTTTTGATGTAGAAGTTGACTGTTTGGTATAAATATCAATTTTCGGACTTTGTTTCGTTCGTAAATGAGAGTAATTGGTACTTTCTTTGGTTTGGAATATCTCTGTGTAAGGATTTTGAGTTGGGAGAGTAGCTGTTACTTGGTTTTCAACATTTCCTACTGTTGTGTCTAAAATAGATACATTACTCTGAAGTAACATGGGCGTCGCGTCTGTGCTATTTGTAAAGGCAGATTGACCATTAACTATGTATGAATGTATTTGTATGCCATCCTTAGACGTTTGTGCTGTTGTTAATTCTTCATTTTCCCTTAAATATTCTGTCTGCGCTGTTGGATTTACAACAGTTGATTCCGTTTCCGTAAAGCTATCACTTTCTTCAAGGTCAGTCAGAGCTTTCAACAGTGCTTTTCTTATGTAAGGATCCAACCTTACGGAAGGTTTCGGTTCTAAACTGTTAAGATTTTCATTATTAGTATCATATACTGTGCTTTCTTCTGCTAAACTCAATGAGAATAAAGCTACTAATATAGCTACATGCACCTGAAACAAGAGATATTTCATATTAGTTTGATATTTTTAATAATTTGAATATGTAAATTCCCGAGTCTACTATTTTCCAGTGACATATAGATTACTTAACGACTGTTATTTTTTTGTTAATTAATAATGCACGATCAACTTCCACGATACCTTAGTTGGAAGTTTTTAGTCGTATTCAGTTACGTTCTTTGTGTTACGCAGAACAATGCTGTCCTAATGGTTGGATTACACAATGTGTCATCTTAAATGTGGAATTTACCCGTAAATCGATCACGATCAGCGTAAAAATACATTGTTAATAAACTTTACTAATCACTAATTCTAAAGTATTATTTCCATTTCCCAATGGTTGTATTTCCCTAAAATAGCTACAAAAGTTCAAAAGAAGCGGATTTATTCCATTTTATGTATACGAGCATACTTACATCAAACTTATAACATTAAAATATCATTAAGCAAATTCAAATAATTCTATTTAGATATTTTCTGTTCATCTTTACTTAGTTTATCAGTAAAATGTGCGTGTATATGTAATTATTTTTTTAGAGAGAGTTGTATACGATAACGCAATCAACGTTTCTTCCATTACAAAAACAATTGATTTCAACACTATTCTTGTCAAAACTAATCACAACGCATTTCTTTCCGACATCACCATCCTTTATACTAACTTATCATTCATCTCGAGTGAAAGTTGAAGACGCTTTTAGTTTTGTACACAACGAATTTAAATATTGTTAATAATAAATCACAAGTTATAGCGGAAGACATTAAAATATCAGTTTTGAGTTATTTTATGTTAAATGAATCGATTTCTCTAAATTTGATGGAATGGACTCGATCTTTGGTCGTTAAACTACTGGGCATAAAATAATCAAGTTTTTTAAAATTAAACTTCCCTTTCTTGGTTCGTTGTCGTTTCTAGAATCAATGTGTTGATATTGTTGGGAAAGTAAACAATAATACGTGACCTTTGACATCGCTCGAAGCGGTTCTTAACATTTAAAAAATGTAGGTAAGTGTTGTAGCTCTCCAATGGAAAGAGGCTACGGTAAATTAAATATATATGTAATGTCGTAATCTTTTTTACTGTGGGTTTTTACAAACTGTAGATTATATTGTCATCCTTGTCATAATCGTTAAAAAAGAAGCAACCGATACGTTTTGGTTAGATTTCACAGTTTGAACTAATATAGTACGAATTACTCAAGATTATTCTCATAAAGTTCAAGTCTACTTTCACTACAAGCTATGAACTGAGTAAAGGTTCAAGTACCAAGATTATATCTTTCATCTTTTGTACTGTAAGTCTGAGCAAAGTAACCGTTTCTAGTCTGCAGTTAATTCTATGTATCCGCAGGCAAAGTTAAAATGGATAGTATGTAAGCGGTACCATTTTCTCTCTCCTTTGACCCTATCTATGATTTAAAAATATAGACTTTTTACAATTTATGGAGATATTTAATTAAAGTATAAGTATATGGTGTGTGGCATGCTAACGCTACACTACGTATACGTAACATAACGTTTTACGTATTATGGGTATAGCTTCCGCCTGCGACTCCGTCTGCGAGGTATATAAAAAAACAAAAGGTAGCAACTTATGTGTCATTCAGATCTGTTTAGCCGTTTTGTCTACAAACTCTAACAAACATCCATCCATCTAAACTTTCGCATTTATAATATTAGTATGAGAGTAAGATTAATGTGCACATACTTACTAGGTAGATTATTACCCGGTGCGTTAGCTATTTCAGGGCACTGGTTCGCCGGAATACAGGTTGAGTTTTCATTCAGTCGCAAAAATCCCGATTTACAGACGCAGCCTGGTTGACCTTGCTCATTTGGATCGCATGCGAATCTTGATACTATAGAACTACATAAATCTGATGGGCATTTCTTTTTGTCCGGTTTATATTCCGCATTTGGGTCGTTGCATTTCTTATCTAAAAATGAACACAGCTACAGTTTGTGTTTAACTCCTTAACTATGAGTGTAAAGTTCCCACAAAAGTCTATTTTTATTGAAAGTTGGTGTTACACGTTACCACACAAATCACTTGTGACACAAAATCCGTCCGGGTTTCTATAGTATCCGTCGTCACAGACGCACTCGTTCTTGCAGGCTTCAGTTGTATTGAAACATTTGTAACGTAAGAAACGTCCTATACATGTCCTTGGTCGAGGGCACGATTTGACACATTGCAAACTCTCGTGAGGCTTGCTGCAATTACCTAGAAAAGTTAAACACTTTATTAGTTTGATGGCCTAACTGTCACACTCCAAGTCATGTAGTATTTCACCTCATTGCGTGCCCACACCTTTGACTAAACTATTGTTTAGTCGCGCTTTGATTCCTGTTCTTATTTGGAGGTGCGCATACTTCTTCATTTTTAGTTGTGCAACCAAATAGTTGAATGTACTGCGAAACAATCGACAATCACACAACAGTTGTGCGATAGTTTAGTCAAAGGTGTTACCGCTCTTAGTATGATCATCATAGTAGGCTACTCATAATCAAATAATGTAATGTATACTTACTAGGGGGTTTATTACCCGGTGCGTTAACCATTTCAGGGCACTGGTTCGTTGGAATACATGTTGAGTTTTCATTCAGTCTCAAAAAGCCTGATTTACAGACGCAGCCTGGCTGACCTTGCTCGTTTGGATTGCACGCGAATTTCGATACGATGGACCTACATAAATCTGATGGGCATTTCTTTTTGTCCGGTTTATATACAGCATTCGGGTCGTTGCATTTCTTATCTAAAATTGTCAAAGCAAAATGTGTTTCTCTTATTAATCTTAGGAAGTATGTGAATATAGTTACTAGAGAAGATCAATTTATAAAAGATATCAATAGCTTAGTTGTCTCTTTCAATTTGGAACCATATCCACTCAATGAAAATATAACGATAACAGCTAGTGAACTAAACTAACAGAATTCCAAGCAATCCATCTACATATTGTTTCTTTTTCGTAATAAAAATATTAATAGATTTTATTAATTTACTAACATTTCTTTTAACCATTCCAGCTAAGCTCTAGGCTTGTGCTTGGAAATGGTTCACCGCAATAGTGGAATGGTGGGATTCCTCGACCGCAGGATCGGTAGTCAGTACCCAACATCATTAGGCTATTGGCGCTTAAATTGGTAACAAATAAAGCAAATAATGTGAATATATACTCCACTTACCACACAGATTGTTCGTGACACAAAATCCATCAGAATTCTTATAGAATCCTTTGTCGCAAGCACATTGATAATTACAAGGTGCAGATTTATTGACGAGGCAATGGTAAGTTGCATTGCGATTGTCGCAAGTCGGTAATGGCGGACATGGTCTGACGCACTGTAAGCTTTCGTTGGGTCGAGTGCAGTTCGCAGCTTCTGTTATAGAATGACAAGTAGTTTGAAATCCAGGCAACATTCTCTGGATAAGGAGGCCAACAAAAACATGATCAGTCAAACAATTATTGTAGATACTTTTTCTAGTAGTGAAGTGTTAGAGAGTATAGGACATATGACCTGATAATATTCAAGTACTGCAGACAGATCGTCGCCACTTGATAACTTATATACTCAACTGCACCATAAAAGTTCTTATTTCGCTGTGGTTTTAATGAATTTATATGTAATTGTTTATTAATAGTTCCTAAACACTAGTAATAATAAAATAGCCTATGTTACTTACTGATAAATTTCTTTTTTAATGGTGAAAGAATTTTTCAAATCGGCCCATTAGTTTTTGAGTTATTTCAATACATGCAAATGTACTAATCTTTCCTCTTTCTAATATTAGTATAGATGAAAAGGATAAGGAAGGTTATACATCAAATACAAATTACAATTTATTTCAGTTGACTCACTCTTAATGTTGGGGCATTTCTCATACGGTACACAGCGATCTCCGTCCCTCCAATAGTTCTTTTTACATCTACAAGATGGACGACACTGCAATGGTATTCCGATCCGGCCAATAAAATGACATGTACCGTCTGTTGTGGCTCTAGTACAGTTATCACTGGGACATACAGGACACGCTTCGAACTGTTCATTGGGTCCAGGGCATTTGAACGAAGCTGTGTAACGCAAAACAAATCCTATCAGAGACATAGCTAAATCATACGGTACTCTAGAACTTATGAGTTCCAAATATAAGGTTGATTTAAGTTAGAACTACTTTAAGACTGAGGACCTGACGACTAGCAATATACAACAGAAGTCTAGACGTCTATGTTTTTTATCTTTTTCATGCGATACTTACGACATTCTCTAGTCGGCACACAAGTTCTGTTCTGCAGTCGCCTGTAGTTATTCTTGCAGGTGCATTTGGCTGGTGGACAGACATCCTGCGAGGCAGTCAGACACGCGCGGGCCTCCTTGTCACATGTGGGACAATACTCACAATTCACAGAAGGACAATTATTGAACACCTCATTGTCGCCACAAGTCACATTTTCTGAAATTGAATACTATCATCAATACCGTCGGTATACTCATCATCAGTTCGAAATAATCAACGTATCCATTCCCCCCTCCGCTAAATGTCTTTACCTTCGATGCTATAAAAATTGGCCATTAAAATAGCTACAAATACGAGTAAAAAACTAATATAATGGTCACTACACGATTAAATAATTATCCATTTGTTTTTATTTAATCACGACAAAAACTGTATGTACAATGTTAGTCTTTTGTTTTTTATATATCTAACCTTTCCATCCAGTTGTTGTGGTTTCTAAGCCATTAGGGGACACATTGTCTGTTGTAATTTCTTTGGGCTTAGCGGCTTCTACTTCTGTTGAAGCTTGTTCGAGTTCACAATCGCTTGTTTCTTCTTTATAAGTTTCGTTTGCATACACGAAGCTGTACACTGCACTGGAAACATCTTCGCTTCGGACGACTGCATAGTTCTGATATTCTGAAATATGATATAGCCCAGTATACTGTAGAACTAGTACAGAAATAATTGGTCAAATGGCGAAAGCTTAGTATGACATAGATGAAAAAGTCTCATAGTATAAAGTATTGCAGATAAAATTTAAGCATTTTTTTTAAAAAGGATGTGCGTGTTTTGTTCAGATATATGTATAATATTTACACAGCTGTTTATATCTTTCGGCTGACGTTTATTAACATAAATAGCCTGACTAATTTAAATCATTACACCTGTGGAAATGTTTGTTTTAACAAACAAGCGTGCTTTGTATTTTTTATTACAAGAACTAAAAAAATCATGATACGAAAATACGGTAATTATCTAAAAGTTATGCATATGTACATACAAAGATTTAATTTATATCGTCGAATTATCTCTTCATAATAGGATAGTGCAAAATATACTTATAGTCCAAATTACAACAAGGAACCTTAATTTAAAAGTAATCATAAAGAATAATTTTCCTTATGTGTTGAAAAATATCAGTCTATCATAAAGTGGCTTCAATTAAACCGATCAAACTGGTATATTTTTAAAAACCCATTTCTTTATTCGGTCACTCTTAATTCTAATAGTGTGTTTCTGCTAAACAACTGCATTTAAAAAAAAAAACCCTTTTTGTACACAAAAAAATTAACACAATAATTTGAATGGATATGGACATTATATGAAATTTATTCCAAACGGCTAACGCCGTTTTTTGTCTGTCTATTATTCAACATTTTTGTTCCAGTCATAACAAATCAGTATGTACGAGATTAAAAAGTTAAAACAGCGTTCTAATAACGCAACTTATGCTAAAGATAATTTAAAAATAAATTAATTGTCAATAAAATTAATGAACAAAAAAAAACCGGGCGTAAGTCTATTGTTAATATTATGATAAAATAAATTTATTCACCTGCGCCCGTTCCGAGGAATATATAACTGATGATAAGTAGTAAAAACTTAACCATAGCGATATGACGAACACCGTCTGCCGCCGATTAAACTTGCTTGTGGAGTTTTATAGCAATTAATACCTATACGTAAAAACGTGTACACTGGATACGTAGAACACATGAATAAATATTATCTCACAATTTTCTTATATTAGTTTTATTTTTGCGTAGTTAGTTTTTTAGAGTTTTAGGTTGACGAATTTAAATGAACAAAATTGTATCAAAACATTTATTTGTCACATATTTACATACTGATTTGGTGTGGTAATGAAATTTATTTATAACAAGCAAAAGCTCGCGACTTTATCCATGTGAAATTAAAAAATGTAGTCTATGTTACTCGCTGATAACATAGCTTTTTAATAGTGACAGAATTTTTGGAATCGGATCAGTAGTTTTTTAGTTATATCAATACATACAAAAATACAAATCTTTAATCTTTAGAATATCAGTATAGATATAGACATCTATTTATTTTCGATCCAGAAATATCTATATCAAGAATATTAGAATATCTCCACCTGCAAAAGGCAATAGAGACTTTGCTAATTAAAGTAAGTAAATAACCTTTGAATTGATATTTTAATCTCTTGTTACTTGAAGAATACACGAAGAAACATAGCTATAAAATTTCTGTTATCGCCTAGCAAAAGGGCGATTTTGTTAGTTACATTTATATAAGGATAGTATGCGCCGTAGAGAGAGGTCTAAAGCTGTTTGATGTATGTAAAGGACAATTGAAATTAATGGAATTAATTGGTTGTTACCAACGTTTTCTGAAATTTTGGAAAACATTCATTTATTTATTTATAATAATTAAAACTTTATGCACAAAATTAAATAAATAGACATTGTGGAATTTCGTGAAATGTTTATTAAATCAGCGAATTAAATTACAATAATTTTAATTTCTCCAACGATGTTCTTTGTAACATGAACATCGTAATAAAATTGACTTAGTTGTAGTAGTAGTTGCAACGCTGGTTGTTTCTGAATCTGTAGTGTAAGTTTCTGTTCCCTCAGAAGGTTCAGTCGTAGGGCCTTCTGTTGCTTCAGAACCTTCAGTACCTTCTGTTGTAGGCGCTTCTGTTGCCTCGGAAGCTCCAGTAGTAGGTGCTTCTGTGAATTCGGAAGTTTCAGTCGTTGGAGCCTCTGTAGCCTCAGAAGCTTCAGTCGTAGGTTCTTCTGTTGCCTCAGAAGATTCAGTCGTAGGTGCTTCTGTTGCCTCAGAAGGTGCAGTCGTAGGTGTTTCTGTTGCCTCGGAAGCCTCAGTACCTTCAGTTGTAGGTGCCTCTGTTTCTACAGAAGATTCATTCGAAGGAGCTTCTGTTGCCTCGGAAGCCTCAGTACCTTCAGTTATAGGTGCTTCTGTTGCCTCAGAAGCTTCAGTCGTAGGTGTATCTGTTGCCTCAGAAGTTTCAGTCGTAGGTGCTTCTGTTGCTTCGGAAGCCTCAGAAGCTTCAGTTGTTGGTGCTTCTGTTGCCTCAGAAGCTTCAGTCGTAGGTGCTTCGGTTGCCTCAGAAGCTTCAATCGTTGGAGCGTCTGTTACCCCAGAAGGCTCGGAATCTTCAGTCGTAGGTGCTTCTGTCGCCGCAGAAGCTTCAGTTGTTGGTGCTTCTGTTGCCTCGGAAGCTTCAATTGTTGGTGCTTCTGTTGCCTCAGAAGCTTTAGTAGTAGGTGTATCTGTTGCCTCAGAAGCTTCAGTCGTAGGTGCTTCTGTTGCCTCGGAAGCCTCAGAATCTTCAGTCGTTGGCGCTTCTGTTGCCTCTGAAGCTTCAGTTGTAGGTCCTTCTGTTACCTCAGAAGTTTCGGTCGTAGGTGCTTCTGTTGCCTCGGAAGCCTCAGTACCTTCAGTTGTAGGTGCTTCTGTTGCTTCGGAAGCTTCGGTAAGTTCAGTTATAGGTGTTTCTGTTGCCTCAGACGTTTCATTCGTAGGTGTATCTGTTGCCTCAGAAGCTTCAGTCGTTGGTGCTTCTGTTGCTTCGGAAGCTTCAGTCGTAGGTGCTTCTGTTGCCTCAGAAGCTACAGTCGTTGGTGCTTCTGTTGCCTCGGAAGCCTCAGTACCTTCAGTTGTAGGTGCATCTGTTGCTTCGGAAGATTCGGTACCTTCAGTTATAGGCGCTTCTGTTGCCTCAGAAGCTTCAGTCGTAGGTGTATCTGTTGCCTCAGAAGCTTCAATCGTAGGTGCTTCTGTTGCCTCGGAAGCCTCAGTATCTTCAGTTGTAGGTGCCTCTGGTTCCTCAGAATCTTCAGTCGTTGGAGCATCCGTTACCCCAGAAGCCTCAGTACCTTCAGTCGTAGGAGCTTCTGTTGCCTCCGAGCCATCAGTAGCTTCAGTTGTGGGAGCTTCTGTTGCCTCGGAACCTTCAGTAGCCTCAGACGTAGGTGTTACTGTTGCTTCAGAAGCTCCTGTAGTTCCAGTTGTAGGTACTTCCGTTGCATCGGAACCTTCAGTCGTTGTTGGTGGCTCGGTTGCCGTAGGAGCTTCAGAAGCCGTAGGACTACTAGTATCAGTGATTTCAGGCGTATTGCTGGTAGGCGTTATAGACGTCCAAGGGGTATTTGGTAGTTGAGTTGTTGATACAGTGATCCCAGATGTTTCAGAATTAGTAATAGTAGTAAGAGAAGACGAACTTGTTTTATGTACAGAAGCGATTAATCCACCACTTATAACGCTGCCTATGTTTGTTAGCTTTTCTTTTAAGCTTGAAATCTTAGCTCCTATAATTCCGAGTGGTCCCCGACTACCTCCTCTTCCTATAGACAAACCAGCAGATCCACTTATGGTCAGGACGCCGGCATAAGCTGAAAAGCAAATGCATATTGTACAATTTCCATTGTTTATTTTTTGGCTTATATGGCTAATACACTGACATTACACAGGTTTTCAGTTTAGTGCTTAACATAAAATCAAAGAGTAAGCTTGATGATAAACTAATTTAAACCGATTAACTAATTAATCATGGATTCTTAAACCTACATAAATTAGGAAGTATAATTATTTTAAAGTACATTTCTTACCGGTATTCAATAAACACGATATTGATATTATTAGTACTAGCCGCTTCGACATTTTTACGTAAAAATGGTATCGTCTACATTTAAAACAACTTTTATACATTTTTAGCGTTATTTTATTTACGCTAATTAAGTATTATCCGGTTATAATTATTATCTTTTGCACTTAGTATATGTATTTTCTAGGGTATCATAATTTATTTCACTCCGCACAATGTTACATGGTTCTGTTTTTAAAATTTACGATAGTAAAATGTATGCAATATTTTTATAAGTTCAAATTAAATAAAGGTTTCTTTTTTTTGTTAATTTCTGATACCTTATAGCACGAATCATCGAGGTATGTGTGTATGGGAGTGAGAGAGAGAGAGGGAGAGAGAGAGAGTCCAAGGCGTAAAATGTCCAGTGGTAATATACTCGCTTGGCGAATTCACTTTTGTCAAAAAAACCTTAGTTGTAGTAGTCCTAAACAGTTATATCTAATTTAGGATCTGTCCCACCACTGGCTGATAGAAGCTCAAATGGCTTAAAAATGACGCCACTGTCATTTAGGTAAGGGTTAAGTTAGATAAGTTAACAAAATACGAAATTTCCATCGCATATTTTACACGTTGGATTGTTATCGGACAATTTACAATTTGACGGGACAGATCCTAAATATTTTAATCCTATTTCATAGAGTAAGTATCTATTTTTTAAACGGAAACGATACATTTTTTTTAATAATTAAGTATTTGAAAAAAAAATATTATTGTAACCTGCCAACCGGTGATCATTAAGTGTATCGGTTCGGAATATTGAACAAGTTTTATGACATTTGTAATAAAACAAAAAAAACTAATTTGATACTTTGAATATGTTAACTATAAAATTCAATGAACTTAAACGAAAATTAAAAAGTAACCTAAAAATACTAAAGTCGCAATGTCTTACGTCTACATACATACAATTTATTTACACACAAAACATTTTTTTTTTATTGATTTGGGTACATAATGGCATAATCAAATTCACATTAATATACAAAACCTACCACTAAAAACCTATTATAAAAATAAAGAATCATGTAATTATGTACATACAGGGGACTTCAGGGAATGTAATATACATTTGATCATAAAATATTTGTATGATCTAATATTTATTACACAGAATTCTAAAACTTAAGAACTGTTTTACCGATATATTCATTTGGAAAGGTAGCTATTTTTACTACTCATCTATTTAATTTGTTGCTTATTAGCATAACAATAGTTTTAATTAAATATACAGATGTTATCATGTGCTTTTACAAATACTTCTAATAAGCAACATGTAAACCTCATTTTCTTCAATTCATATTTCAAAATAATTAAACAATAAAAGTCACAGAATAGGTAAAATGTTTTTTTTTTATTTACATTATTTTACATTAATTATATATACTTGTCATATTTATATATTGTCATATATAAATCAACTTAAACAATATGATAATACTTTTTATCGTCTTCAGTAATAATATTTGGTGCACCTGACAAAGGGTCTTTGCCTTCATGAGACTTAGGAAATGCTATGACATCTCGAATTGAGTCTGCATCACATGCTATTGTCACCAAACGATCAATTCCCAACGCAATCCCAGCATGAGGGGGACAACCACTCCGTAATGCATTTATAAAATGCATTAATTTACTTGCATCAATATTAAGCATTTGTAAAATCTTTTCTTGAAGATCAGCATTGTGTACTCTCACTGATCCTCCACCAATTTCATTTCCATTCATAACAATATCATAAGCAAGTCCCCTAACTTTTAAAGGCTCAGTCTCCAACAAATGTAAGTCTTCAGGATGAGGGGCAGTGAAAGGATGGTGACAAGTTTCCAAGCCATTTTCACCTTCAGTAAACAAAGGAAAATCAACAATCCAGAATGGCTGTGGGCTCTTATTAATTACAATTAATTCTTTAGATTGTAATAATACTGCTAATTGTTGTCTAATTTCACCTAAGCAAGTACAGACTTTCTCTTTGTCACCCAATGCTAGAATAAAAGATTTATTCTCTCCTACAATATTCTGGATATCACACTTTACATCATTAGACACTTCTTTACTAATATTTTCATTTAATACAACTCTTACATTATTCTTCTGTTTAAATTCATTAATTTTATCCTTGTATTTTGCAGATAATTTACCAAGTTCTTTAGGATATGGTAAAACAAAAGCACTAAGTAGTCTTTCATTGTTATTGAACAAATGTGACACATTTTCTAACCTTAAATCATAACTTATGTCCGGTTTATCTGTGCCATAGTTTTCTATAGCTTCTGTATATGTCATTCTATTGAATGGTGGCATCGGTAATTTCTTTGGAAATGTCTCATAGAGTAGCTTCTCAATCAAAGTAATGATATTATCTGAATTTGTAAAAGACATTTCTATATCAAGCTGTGTGAACTCAGGTTGTCTATCAGGCCTTGTTGTTTCGTCTCTATAACATCTGGCAACCTGAAAATATCTATCAACCCCACCAGCCATTAACATTTGTTTAAACTGCTGTGGACTTTGAACTAAAGAATAAAATAATCCAGGATAATGGGTGGGAACAACAAATTCTCTAGCGCCACCAGGAGTTTGGCAGAACAGTGTTGGTGTTTCAACTTCCACAAACCCATTTGTCTCAATTAGAAACTTTCTCATATTATGTAGTATTGAAGACCTTGTTCTTAAATTCTTCTGCATGTCAGGGAATCTTATATCTAAGTAGCGATACTGCATTCTTAGTTGTTCCTTAGGTTTTTGATGGTCTCTTAAATTAAATGGTACTTTGTCAGCTGTATTTAGTATTTCTAACTTGTCTATGATGATCTCTATTTGACCAGTACTCATTTTATTGTTTATCATATCAGTTGGTCTTAAGGAAACAGTACCATTTACTTTAACTACAGACTCTAGAGGTATGTCATTGAAATTAATTTGATCATTGTTTACTACACACTGTGTTACGCCGTAGGAGTCACGTAGTAGGAGAAATTTAGACATTCGTTGGTATTGCACCCAACCACAAAGTGTAACACTTTCCCCATTATGCACGGGTCGTAGTTCACCGCAAGTGTGACTTCTATATGTAAAGGAATTTAAATCTTGTAATTTTTCAATTTCTCTTTCGATTTCAGATTTACTTTTCTGAGCAACAAGTGTATGTTTAAACTTATAGGTTGGCAAGCGACCGTAATTCAAACTTTGTATTTTTTTCATTCCATTAACAAAATCAATGGCCTTTATAAGATTGCGCCGCAGCATTTTGAATTAAAAAAATACTTAATCCTTTGTTTAATCTGTATCACCAATAGTCCCCTTAAGTTTAAATGCTTTTAAAACATTTATATTATCTTGTGTCGTTCTTCTTTGTTCTTGTGTCCTCGCATATTTGTTTATTGTTTAGGCAATTAATCACTGTGTTATTTCTACTAATAACTCCTATTAAACTATTTGTTTTTTTTTAAAGAAATATAAGATAACAGAACATTGACAAGTTGTCAACTCGTGACACTGACATCTAATTCAATCTAATTGCCGGTGCCAAGCTGCCAAGTTGTATTTTTATAATTTTTGTTGTTTAATTATTGATGCCTTTATTTAAATCCATTGCAAGACATATTCATTTTTTAATAACCAAGTTTGAATTAAGGTTATTCTGTGATATTTAAAAATAATATTTTATTTCATACTAACCCAACTTTCTACAAAATTAAGATCAGCGCCCTCTAGTCATTGTTACATTTAACTAATGATGTTATTTTCACACAAATAAAACACGGGTAATTGCAATGAAATTCGTTTATTTTCTATGAATTACTGAAATACAACGTATAATTTTAATAATAGGTTTTAATTAAAATCTGGGGAATTTGCCAACTCTGGGCAATGTTTTATAGGCATACATGGAGAATTCACGTCTCTTCTTAAATAACCGTCCATGCAAGCACACCTGGAACGACCTTGTTCTCTTGAGTCGCATTTAAATTTAGCAACCATCGAAAAACATGTTTCAGGAGGACAGCTTTTTACATTGCTTCTATAAACTTCATTTTGACTACAAACATACTCTGTAAAAACATAATTAAGGTTAAAATACATTCATATGAATTCAAAAAGTTCTAGTTTGCGCAAAATGGTTTTTGAGTTTGGTAGATTAATCAGTTTTTATCATTCATCACAACACACACAACAAAAGAATATTGCAAGTGGATTTGTAAACTAAACGTTGGTTATTTAAATTATACTTTGCACACACTGCACCGCTTTCTCTAATGAGGATTCCGAAAATGCATATGCAGATTACCTGTATGGGTAAAATCTACGATATGTCAGATTTAAACAATAATTGCGTGCACTCATATCGTTAGATTTACAGGGCTAACAGAATTTAATGCAAATAACTTGCCTTCAGTTTTAGAAGCTGCAACATTTTGGAAAATAAATAAAATAAAGAATACTACAGGAGACCACATGTTGACCAGGTTCGAGATCCGTACCAAACCAGTTTGAGTTTGTTTATCTGAAGAGACCAAATTTATATGGCATATGCAGTTTAGTACATTTTACAAGCGAGAGCGTGTATTAACTATAAATATCGGATAAGCAAAAAGACGACAGGACAGGCGACTGGTTACCCATCATACAAATTTAACCTCACAACGCAAGATTCAGTAGACATATTATTGTCATCGTTAAATTCTCTCTGTTAGAGGCCATAAAGTTATAGTACTGTTTAAGATCGGAGTCTATGCTTTAAATCCATTACGCGAGTTGACGTTTAGCATACGTAATGTGCGGGGGAATCCCTAATCTTACGGGAAACGAATCTACGTTAAATACTAGAAAACGTTTTTGTTTTGTATTATCTAAAAATTAAAAACCCCAAGTTTTTTATACATTTATTATAATTAATTAACAGGTCACAAAAATTAATGAACAGCAGATATTACAATTAATAATTAAAACGTAGTACTTCTCTCTGAATATACATAGTATAAACACAAGGAAGTACCGCAGATGGCAGTTTTACACATGTAAATACAGCCTTACTAGAGAAAATTAACCTAACTTTAACATCTTCAATGTAACCTTATTTGAAAATAGTAACTGTCAAAACTAATTTTACATGTTTTAATTAAATAAAGTCGATGCTGAAGTCACTAATCAATTATTAGAAATTAAAAAAGTTTTTTCCATACTATTGGAAAAAATACAAACTAATTGCAACAAATTATTAAATTATCCAACACAATAACAGAATTGTACTAAGGTAATCTAAAATTTGTTAAGTTAAGATTCACATTAGCTTAATTAAATCAGTCAGAACAGATAATAGAAAAAATAATTGAATGCAATACAGCATTGCATTTAATTATTTTGTCAAATGGCACAAGTTCAATTTTAAACATAAGATAATGAATTACAAAATATTAGACGTCCAGACCGGTGGAAGAGAAACAGACATTGTCTGTGTGTGGTACATGGGGTGGTTGAAGTCATATCTATATCCCAGGTAATTTGGAATGGGAGATAACACTGAAGTGTATGTAGGCTGGATCGCAGGTGGTGTAGATTGACGAGTCACATCTGCATGAAAGTTCTGCAATAAGTAAAAACATTTTAGTCCATGGAACTTTCTTATTACAGTCTTTTCTTCAAAGAGGAAGTATTTGCTTTCAAGTAAATGAATGCAAATAAGAATTCAACAAATATGTAGATGTTGAATTTTGTAAAATAAATTACCTTACATCATACCAAAGTAAATCTAACCTTAATAGTCTCTAGTGCTAACTCCGCTGCTTTGACATATGCTTGTTGGAAAGAGTAGCAAGGTCTGGTCACCAATGGTCCGATTTTCCTTGGCACAATTGTCAACGGCTGGCAGACTTCGGGCAGCTCCACACAGGACACCCAAACTTCAGCACCCACAGCATCAATGTACTTCTGGTATGTATATACTGGTGGCATCCACATGTACCTGAAAGTAAAAACAAAATACTTTACCATACCCAAATTTTAGCTCTTACCATTATCAAACAAAGGTATACAGGACTACTATAGGTAGAATGTTTGAACAGATATTCAAGGTATACAGAGAAACAAATTTGAATTACCTTTTGCACAAGGCATCAAGCTTAGCTGGAGCCAATGGGTAAGAGTCTTGAGGTGGTACATATTGGCAGCCACCCATGGGAGAGCAGCAGGACTCCCCCGCACAAGCCGAGCCAATGCCTTCATCTTCTTTGTGTGTATCCTCATATGCCCGCTTCTCCACATGCTGTTTATAGAGCATAAGTGTTTGTGTAAGCCCAAGACTGTTGTTAAACTTAGCATTGCCTTTAGTTTGCTTTTGTATCCTATACAAATCCCTATCTACAGGTTTAGCCCATTTAATCTCAATATGGCTACCATCAATTTCCATATTTTGCAATTTAGTCAAAGCAAGTTCAGCATGAGATCTTTGATAGAAATGAATAAAAGCATAGTCATATATCTTTTTTACTCTTTCGATTTTTTGATCGATAGCAGTCTCAAACACAGTCTGTATAGTCTCTGGCGTTGTACGAATTTGAAAATTGCGGGCGTACAGGACTTTCACCTGCAAGTAAAATGTACTCATTGTACTACCAGATAAAAAACTAACCAATATTTACGACAAACCTAAACAATATCAAGTGTTGTATGGATAAACAAAGACTAGCGGGGCATTTGTTTATTTTATATCGCGACAGAATTTAACAAATGAATTTTACTAGCACGGTAAAAAGTCGGCAAAAATTAAAACTCACCGATTTCAATACTTCTTCGTTTACAGAAGGCTCCGGTTCCGCCCAGTCGACCAGCACATCATTATCCCAGAGTTTAACACATCCCGGTATGAGAGATCGCCTTGCCATAGCTGCCGCTCTGTGAGACTCGAACTCCGCAAAAGCAAAACCTCTGTTGAGGCGTTTATCAAAACAGTTCTTGTATAAGATGACGTCCACGATCCCGGGCACTCGCTTAGCAAGTTCTTCAAATACTTCAGCTTTCGTTTTTGTCTTCGGAATACCGCCTATGTAAAGGCGACAATTATCCACAGACTTAACAACCCCGATTTTCCGCTGGGGTCTGATCTCAAATCCATCCAGTTTCTTGACTGCTTGATCGGCATCCTGTTTCCTCATGTAATTCACGAACGCATACCCTCTATTAGAACCGGAAAAATCCATCATTAGTCGCATCTCGTATATCTTGCCAATTTGGGAGAATATCGGGACGAGCTCATCCTCATAGATCTCTCTAGGCAGCTTCCCAATGAAGACTTCGCAGCCTCTCGGTGGCACAAACCCTTTACAGTCTGGCGGTGGTCCGAACTTCCTCTGGCCGTTCCTCTGCTCGATGGGATATCCAGTCGCCCGCATAAGTTCCAGCAGTTTAGAGGTGAGAGCTGACGATCCTTGTCCTTGTTCCACCATATTTGAAAAATCAACAGGA
Source organism: Papilio ambrax (assembly GCA_018231605.1). NCBI lineage: Eukaryota > Metazoa > Arthropoda > Insecta > Lepidoptera > Papilionidae > Papilio > Papilio ambrax. The sequence continues at coordinate 20,209 of DVQG01000061.1, forward strand.
TTCGTACGAGCAGCAAATCAACGTATTCACAATCGACGAAAGAGCGGCGTTACAAAGTGTCGGCTTCTTTTATACTTTTGCCGACAAACATTCATAGGGCTGTGACGTCACATTTGTATTTGGTAAAATACGAAACATTCAGTACCTTTTTACAAAATATATGTAATATTAAATCATAAACTTACAGTTTACCAAATCTAATAAAGAAAACTCGCTTCTTTATGAATTATGGTCCATTTTTTGAAACTGGGGCTTATATTAAAATAATTTCAATACTTCAGTTTACTTTTATATTCCTTTTTTTGAAAATAGTCAGAACGTTACTTTCTATAAGTGTTTAAATGCAAGAATTTTATATTTCGCAGCAAATGATACGTATATTGTTCATTTAATAAATTAAATAAGAAAGATGTAGTAACATTTAATATTAAATGAAAGAACACGACACAACATTGTAAAGTATTTTTATAAAGTCGTTTCGCACTTTTTTGAATTCAAATTAATTTTAAAACAAATGAAAAACGTTAGAATATTTATCGCATGAGTGGGAATTTAAGTTCTGGATTCAAATTATTTTTAAGTAGATTACTTAAGTAAAGCAATGTTATTAAGTTTGAATTGAATAGTTTGGTATTTGAAAATGTTTAAAATTGCTTAAGTAGTCTAATTATTCTTGAATTAATTTTTAAAATTATCGCTTTAGTAAATTTGATTTAATAAATACAATCAATAGTTTTGTTACATTTAAATACTTTGCGCGAAAAAAAAAATAAACATACTTGAAATAATGACCTTTCAAAATTTCAGTTAATCTAACTTAGAATTATTTTATTTAATTATTGCGTTTTAATGATAAACAAAAGAATGTGTTTTTCTTGTTTCATTTTTGAAAAGTAGTTGTAACAAAGTTCTATGTTTTATTTTACACTTTTTGATCATAGATGGCACTGTTGATCTTGTCATCTTGAAAAGTTATTGTGCATTTTTTATAGCGATAAGAACGGTTTCATTTATAATTTAAACTAGAAATAGCTGCTAGTCATTGTAAAATATGGATGAACATTATTAAAAGGCAGTATATCTGATTTTTAATAAAGCGATTAAATTGCTTCTAATACTTCTCCTATCGCAGAAATAGGGAATTTAATGGCTCTACACTGTGTTGTTCCGGCCTCTCTGTTATAAGAAATAATTCGCTTGCTATTTATTAATCGTTTCATCTGCTCTTTAAATTTTTGTTGTTGAAACTATTATTTAATAGTTTGTACCGACAATAGATGGCGCTATTTTAAATTAGCCATTTCCGTCAGCTTTTGTTTTATTATTTTTTCTTTTACCATTTTAATAGTATGATTATGTTTAAAAAATGAAATCACCAATCGTTTAATTTAATATTTATTACACTTATAATACAAATACTTTATGAACAAATCACATTGAACGCTGCGCAACTTACAAATAAATATCACATCAATTAAATCCGATAGCTATGATCTGTTATTGAGATTACATAATTACAATTTGAGCGTAAAACTTCTTGTTTCGCATTTTCATGGCGACTTAACCATGGTCTAGTCAGCCATAGTATAAATACCTAGAACTTGGGACCTTAGATCGATTTTTGCTAAGAAAACAAGCTTTGAGATTAAATCTATACAATTCAAAGCGTGTATTTTTTATCAGTGAAATATTCTGTAATAATAATATCTTAGAATAGCTATGAAAACAATGCTTAATAAACATAATTTTACCGTTCCAGCGGCAATACTACAATTACAACACAAGTGTATTTTTTTTTAATAAAAATGCTCGCACGGATGAAAAAAGATAAAACCATATAGGTACTATTCATTAGTCTGTCAGGTCAGTTTTTAGTCTATGGTCATGTTTTCTACATATCTATG
>DVQG01000062.1:0-22087 GCA_018231605.1 Papilio ambrax
ATAACTCTATCATACGTCATCTCAGTCATCACTCCCTTTTTGATCATGTCACCTTATACACAATCCATCCATCTCTTTCTAGGTCTCCCTCTACCGATGTACCCTTCCACACTCATAACTAACGTTCTATATCATATACATCATCTATCAAATAATCTCACGCCTTTAAACACTAGAAATATGTAGAATAGACATTACAGACTATGATAATTTGGACCTATAGGTCATAATATAGAAATAGATACTGAATAAATTAACAACTCTAACGGCTGAGTACTGAAACAAGATTTGAATATGTAACAGCATCTTAAATTATAAGGTCTCATTTAAACTCCAAATTCCATGATGTCTGTTAGATTGTCTGCAGTGAAGTGTCGAATTGTTTCAGTATTCGGCAGTAAATGTGATAAAATAAAGTATTTGTTAAATAACATACCTCAAAATAACGATGGTACAACACCACTCCGTACACACAGCCTATTGACACGAGAATTTGAATAACTAGCCATACAATAACATTGCAAACTTGAGCCTGACCAAATAGTTCCTTGCCATTTTTAATGCATAGCATGGATTCAGTTACCATGATAGCTCCATACACCCAACATTGTGTGCCCACTCTCTTGCATCTCGAGTCTGTCACATATGTGTAATATTGTCTAAAATAGAAAAAATATGTCAATTATAAATAACATACAATGATTACATATTTATGAGTGTGAACCTAGATTCAGTCTAAAATGTGACCTCAATTTGAGCATCAACTAATGAACTGTTATTTCAATTTACTCCATGGCCCTGTAATGTTTTTTTTTCTTGATTTAAATAAATCACGTTATTAAAAGGATATGATAAATTTTTAATATTAATATGTTAGAGTAGAGTAAACATAATTTTTTGTAAATGTCATTTTAAATAGTTAATGGGTTACATTTAGTTGTAATAAAATATTGGTATTTTTCATATTTGGAATAATTTCACAACATTCTGGGATACAATTATGCATTACTAATTTTATTTCAATAACCAGTCTCTAGATTAAACAAACAAGTTGTATGGACTATAGACATTTACCTGACTGATGGGGCTACAATCACTCCAATGAGACACAGCCGTGCAATCACCAAAGGATGTGACGGAGGCATTTCAAATATGTGTTTCAAAAAAAATGTATTGAGTTCAGATATTTGCCAAAATACAACCAACTGACTCAAAGCAAAGAATCGCATGTAAGTGCAATTTGGATCCAGCCATCTAACAGGTGTCCAGTGAACTGGTGTAAATTGAAGAATGGCTCTTTTAATTTTACCTGTAGTTGATGAAATGTCCCTGAAACATTGAAAAAATATTTAACCTTTTCTCAGTAGCCAAATTATAATAATTATTGATTAAAATAACATTAAAGTGTCTGTAATGTTATACTATTCTTATATTTAGTACAGATTATCTTTATACATTATTTATCGAATACCTAATTAATAAATATTTGTCATCACTTGCTTTCTTATGACATTTGAATAATCTGCATCTATCCTATCCATTAAGTTCTGGTTATATACAATTGTATGACCCAACTAAATAATACAGTTGTTACAAAAGTTAAATATTATGGAGAACTTAAGAATTACCTGATAACCAGACACCAAACATTCATAATAAAATAATCTGTCAAATCTAGACATTATTACAAAAGTTATAAGAATGTTTACAAAATTATTGGAAATTAATTAAAGTATGCATTAATAGTGTTAATTGATTACCTTATACTGACCCATTTATATTCTCTCATTTCTAAAGCCTTGCATATTTTTAAACCACACCAAATACCAAAACCGTTGCAAATTAAGACATCTAAAATTATTGAATCCCACCAACACTCTAAGAAGTTAGGTAGTAAATGTGCAAATGCTATTTCAGTAATTTCCCACATAATGGAAATAGCCCAAAGTAGGCCAGTATGTCTGAATAAAATTGCTTTAAACATCCATCCTAAGAAGTGTCCCCAAGCAAAAACATCCACATGAGACCAAACTTTGGCTACAGAAATGTCAGAGCAATTCACAGCATATTCCTGTAAAGTCATTAAAGTAACATAAGCAACTATCTTATATTATTGGTTTGTGTGAAATAATACAAAAGTAGGATAATTAATAAATACACACCTTATCCATATCAATATGGAAGTTCCGTAGATTTGGATCAATCCAATACATTATTTCATTTACAGTGGAATGACTTTGAAACAGCAGAAATAAAAGTGCAAGAAGATAAAGTACTGAAGCACCAAATACAATTCTCCAAACAGCTGGATGTGGCCTTGTAAAAGGTCCATTGGGAAAGGTTAGAACTGATATGATAAGAAAAAAAAATACAACACAGCAAGTGCCGGACCAAATGTTATCTTGTATTGTAGATTCATCCCTGAAACAGAAAAAGAATTGATGTAATTCTTAAACAAAACAGCTGCCATTACCTTGGTATAAAATATATTTACCGTACAAAAGCAGTATAGATAACAGTAGCAATTGAAACTGCCAAAAGAGTTATCGTATGGGGTTTATAGAAAAATTCCAGTGATATGTCATCTACTGGTCTTTCGTTAATATAGCTAAAGGCATCTACATAATCATTTGATGCGTAACTATTAACAGTTTTCATCGCCTTCTCGTTGACTTTTCTCATTGTTAAGTTATTTCATTTATATTTCATTCGTAGGAAAAAGTTGATGTTATAATTGTAATCTTCGTTACTGTTCAGGATCACCTTTACTACTTTATATATTAAAATAAAAGTGAATTAGTAGCATTATTTTACATAACTAACACTGGTCAACCTCGTCTCATAACTGTAACCCAAGTAAATTATTACAACGAATTTATAACCTATTTCCTCCAAAGATCGTATCACTAGAAGAATAAGCATTAAAACATAAGATAAAAAACGAAGACTAGGTTTGGATTGGAAAAAGTGAAACGGAAACGCAAAACGAGGAGACTGTCAAGTCAAATGTCAATGTCAAACTGAATCTCATGTCATGAGTTGTCGGGAAGGTTTTAAAAAAAGTACTTGAGGATTTTTTAGGGTAATAAAATAATTACAGCATGCCAAAGTTGAAATAAAACTAATTTAATTTCTAGGATTTTAATTACTTTTTATTGTAAAAAAGTACCAAAGAAAACATATACTTGAGCTCTAACTTTATGGATATACCTACTATTTTTACCCTAGTCAACTAAGTCCTTGGAGGAAGAAATGCCGACATGGACAAAACATGAAAGCTATTTCAAATATTTTAGCATATTTTACATATTGAGATTTCGTTTTTTCACATATTGTTAATAAATGTAAAGGGTCAGTAAATTCTTGTTATTGGACTTAGACGTTGAACCTAATATTATTTCCAATGTCAATCAAGGATTTATTCTAAGTACTGTATTCTACTAATTAACTATCAAGTTTTTTTTTCTTTTAGTACCCAGGTCAGGGTCAGTCAGGGCTGTTGTTTACGTCAAAAACCATTATGTATATTGGCTGCCATATTGGATACATTAGATTTCAATTTCCCAACTTCTTGAGATTTATTCAAAATCCTTCAATTAGGTTAATTAAATTATAAACAGTAAATATGCGGGCACCACTTAACATTTTAAAGGTTATAATCACAATGCAGGACCTAACCCTATATTTTTCTGTAAAATCTATTGGTAGGTCTTTAACCTCTATGAAGCAATTAGGTTTCGTCTTTTTAAATATGGATATTACATTGGTTTACATCATACACATAGATTATAATATGCAGAGGATTAAATAAATAAAACACTATATTTCTGTGTCATTTAAAGTCATTCAAAGTTTAGGTGGAAATACATATTCTTAAGTAGTATAGTATTAAAACTAATAGTTAAGAAAATCTTAAAATTTAACTATTATAGATAAAATAGAATGTTACATGGAATGAAAACTAAATGCATGTACTATTTACTACATATATTTAATGCAATTTTATCGAAAAATGGCTGCATAATGTTTAAAAGTTATTGATTTAATAATTTATGAATTTTCTTCTATCCTTAAACCAATTGAAAAGACAGATCTTAAAGATGATTTATAAGAATTAAATTGTGTACCTTGAAAAACTACAATGTTTTTAAACACTTAGATACAAATTAAATTCTCATTGCTGTCAAATAACTAATTATAAGGTACTTGGACAAAGACACTACAGATGTATATTAAACATCATCAATTGTTGGTAGCCAAAATGCCATGTTGGTACATGCAGATGCTAACATCATAAACTTAGGATTAAATTGAACACATTGAATTGGTGCTGGATGATCTCCATTTAGTACACAAACTTTGTACCCAGTATCAGCATTCCAGACATGCACTCTACCATCTGTAGATCCACTAAAGATATATTGAGAATCGGGACTAAATGAAGCCTCAATTGGTATGCCTTTGTTATTCAAATGTCCTGTGAATGTTTGTAGTGGAGTTCCATGATAAGCATCAACTAAACGTATAATTGATCCATTTGTACTTATTAACATTGTTTTTCCATCTCTTGAAAATTTCAATCCAGTCCAGTCGCACTCCTTTTCTTGATTGAGTTTAAATGTGACAAAAGGACCTTTATCAAATGATCTTAAATCATATAATTTTATACTTTCAGAATTTACTCCTGCTGCAAATATAAGTCCTTCAGGATCATAAGCGGCTACAGGGCGACCTGATAAGTTCATTAAACCTTGACAATTAGGTGATCGCAGATCCCAAAGACGTAAGGTTTTGTCTAAAGATCCAGATAAAAATGTATCTTCTACTGGAGACAGACATAGTGTGACAACCTTTTTCGTATGTCCTGGGAAATATCTGATGTATTTGTTGTCATGTAGAGACAAATATCTTATAGTATCGTCAACTTTAGTCGAACTGTGAATAGCTGTATTTTTGGCATGTGTAAAATGTATTAAATCGACACCATATTTCTTACTATTTACAGTTATCATTTGGGTGCCCTTTTCACAGTCATATATAACAATTTGATCATCTTCGCTGCAAGATATTAAAGTTTCACCATTGGGTGAAAAGTCTATACTGTTTATTTTGTCTGTGTTTTCCCGAAACACTTTTGCTACCTTAAAACTTCTAACAACTTGATCGACCAGTTTCATCATTTAGACTGTAATTGACAATTTTCAATTCTCTAATTTTAGTAATAAATTTAGTAAATCATGGGCTACAGAATTTATGCCCTCGGTATTTTATGAGATAGGTGAGAATTCAACATGACACTCCAGTAATTGTACTCCAGATCGCGCGCCCACCGCCCACCATATTATATTGTTACTCTTTGTTTGTCACAGAGTGTAAAACATGTAGGCTGATAGTGCGACAAACTTATCTGGCCCGGTGAGACTGAGATGAGTTGCTACTAATGTTTTTATCAATTAATTCTTTCACAGAAGATGGCCAATTTGCATGGGTATAGAAAATGGCATGAAAGAAAAACACGACAATCATGACATTACATCTTTGCTACAAGATAATGATCTTATAACTTTTGGAACATTTTAACATTGACGAAAGGCGCAAGTAAGCTGTCAGTTGAATTTTGCCTGCCGGGCCAGTTAACTTTATCGGTCTATAGATAGTATGCTGGCTTCGATCACCAACATCTTGAAGCGAACCCTATTTAGGTATTCCTCCTCCCAGAAGCCCAGAAGAGATCGAAAGCAGTGGTGGAAAACAGCAGTCTGTAATATAACAGTCCTGTGCTGACGCAACAACTAAACAGGAACCCCAAGTTGCTTATTTAATCTTTATCTGGACTGCGCATTTGGCATCGGCCGCAATCTTTTTGTTGTGGTGTTTAGCATGCAAAGATTATAGAATATAAAAAAATAACTTCAACTGCTGAATAACCTGAAACTCTGAATTTATGTGGTCAAACAACGCCAATATGGTCCCTGTTCCGCTTGCGCTACTAACCAACTGTTCTTATTCCGCTAGCGTACCGACCCAAACCGAATTTAGCATTTTGTTGTTCATTGAACATTATTCAACCGCTTTATGTAACTCATCATCACCGTTATCTTTACGATTGAAAACTTATACTGGACTGGAGTCATGAAAACGCTTCCATCAAATCTGGGTTGTTACATTGAAACAAAAAAAAATATAAGTATTTTTCTGTAATGCAAGAACTGAATGCTTTATTTTTATTTTTACGTAATTAACATTATTACAAGTATTTACTTTTAAAAAAAGACAATGAAATTAATAAACAACTGACGATCAAGTATAAAAGTTAAAATGGCTGTATGGTAACTTTGTTCTGTACTGTAAAAAAAAAACAAATTTTAGGCAACAAAATGGACGGAGTGTAGTGGCTGTGCTGATGGTTAAAATTTTGAGAGTTTTACATTTTAAGCTTCGAATCTCAATAAGACATTAGATTGATAAAAACTTTGTTCCTTAATCGAACTTTTAAGATATTGATCGTTTGTAACTGAAACTTTTGCACAGTTTAACTTTTGGGAATATGGTATCCATTTTGTGATCAACCGTGTTGTGTGGCGCTTTTAGTGAGTATTAACTACTTGTTATGGAATAAAGATTTTTAGTATCTTAAAGAAATAACACATACATTATTATTTTTCTTATATTAAAACTTTCTGTTTTATTATTTAATTATGTAGATCCGGTGTTTTATTTAACGTGTTTGGCCTAACGTTGTTGTAATTATTTGTTTTATATCTTAGACATGTACCTAATTCTCATACTCTAAAGGCGTTTACATTTTTGTAAAATATTTCATATTTTAGTATGAAATAAACCGATGGATCGACTATCGTTTCTTCAGGTGATATAACATATAACTACGTCTTTAGATAAAGTCGTTTAATATATAAAAGCAAAAATATTCGACAAGAAGTATGTTTTCATGTGAAAATAAAATACATTTGAATGTGGATGTTTCGTATGGCTGTTTTGAATATCAAGATTTCAAATATTGCAGTTTAACTAAAAGGGAAAAGTTGTATCGCTATATGTTCTATTCTATCATAAGCGTATAGCTTTTCCCCTTGGTTTCACCTGCTCTAACAACTGTGAAGCCTAAGAAGATTCCATTACCTTACATATTGAAAAACGTTTATAATTTTGGTTTGTTCAACTATTTGGTGGGTATTAATGGTGTTCATTATTTTTTAATTCTGAAATGTATAAATTAATTGTGAGCTTCCATTGCTGAAAGGTCCCTACAAAAGTATATTGTAAGAATGAAAATTTGTTTTGTATAAATGTTACTGCAATGAGAACTCATCATAAAATAAATATAAGCTATGTAAGGTAAACAGCAGGGCAGGGTAAACACAAGGGATTTGTTGAATTTACCAGTAGATTTTTTAATTGTTATGTGTTGTTTATTAACTAGAACAAAAAAAGTTTATTCTGTAAATATTTTTTATGTTTCATTACATAATTAAAACTGAAATAGGTATTTGATTAGTGTATGAATAAAAAATACCTATTCTATTAACATTTGAAACTTGGAACATGATAAATATATCACTGACTGATTGTAAATACTACCTGATTTAAATTTGCCTAGATAAAATGTAAAGACTAAATTACCTTTCAATGGCAGTTGTATAGTTAGTTCTATCCTACTACTAGGATGGTTTGTTACAAAATGCTAAAATGTGACATGATGCCTTGGAAATTATTTTGTTCAGTATATTCTACAATTATAATAATTAGTCTGGACAAATTTAATGAAACTTGATCACTTTGTGACAAAAATGTAGAAAGACAAGTGGGTCAGTAAACCTTAAAGAATCTTAACATCACTTGGGATGTCATTGATGTGTTGATTACTGTCTTTTGAGCATATTATTAATAAACCAATTTTCCTAGAGCTGTAACTGTACATCAAACTATTTTCCCTAATGAAAATTAACCCCCTAGGTAGTTTTATGTAGTGACACCAATGGCAAGTTTTGGGGTGATTTAGTAATTATATTTAACTTTTACAAGGTACAATATAGTCAATAAAATGGTGTTTAAAATACTTTTATTTCCAATTCAACATTGTCCTTTCTTTGGGGGAAAATGGGAAATCATTAACAGTTACTTATAGTTTTTATTATTTAAATGAGTAGTTGAGACCTAAGTTCCTATTATTTTTTCAAAACTACTTGTTTATTTAGAGTTAACTTCTTACTTATTATTAATGTTGTCTAATATAATTGTTAAGGCTTGTCCCACCAAATTGTAAATTGTCTCATAACAGTTAAACATGTAAAATATGTGATGGAAATGTTGGATTTTGTTGTCTTATTTGACAGTGACATCATTTTTAAGCCATCTGAGCCACTATCATCCAGTGGTGGGACAGGTCCTAAGTCTTATGAATTGTATATAAGTGCATAGAATTAATGAAACAATACTAACGAAATGATAACATTTGGTATTAAGTAATAGCTACAGTGGTAAAACCTATATACTGAAAATAGGATTCATAAAAACAATAAAGAATATCACACTACAGAATAATCAATTATTATTAATATTTACAGATTTTTCAATACAATTTTTTTAATTTCATTGTAATTGTTTATTTACCATTTATGAATAAGAAATATGTAATAAATGCTCCAAGCTTTTCTCATTATTGGTTTCATAATATTGTTACAAAATTTAGAAAGAAAGCATTGGGTATTCAATACCCAAGTTGTGTTCTAGTCTAACTAGTAGTTTAATTTTAATTTACATATTCTTGAGTGTATTTTAATCAAATCTTAGAATTAATCTTGTAGTTTTAGGTTTTAGTAGGAATTGTTTAAGTTCTTTTGCATATATCAGACTATGGTTAATAAAAGTCTGTATGTAATATCAAAAATTTCATCCAAAAATGATGATGGGGCCTTAGAGTAGGAGGACTATATATTTATTAAGCTAGAGTTTACCATTGTTTGACTACATAATCACTTAATTTCTGGTGAGATTGTTGTCAAGCACTAGTATTACAAACATTAAAAAATCAATCTATTTTTAACAAACAAAGGGTGAAAAACAATCTTGTATAAACATGTCATAAGACTTGGGACCAAAATGGAAAGTTTGGAATCACATGAACAATCTTACAAAAGCATGGTCCTATCGTCTAAATTTGTTTCAGATGAAAATGGGTGTATCAACTGATCATGAGATCATTCTATGCAAGTTCTTTATTATTCACTCTTAAAGAGTGATGGACTCATATAATTTATTTGGTGATGATGGAAGCGGTATGTTGGAAGGACTTACTGACCTTGGCGGAGCAGACAGTTTTGCTGGTAGCACATCATCTGGGGTAGCTGGAGAAAATAAAGACCCACCAGATAATAGGTACTTTAGTTTTTTAGTATTAACTGCTACAATATACTACTAAAACTGGTACTAAATAAAGTATGAATTAGTTACAGACAGGCTTACAGTCAAAGTAGTGTGGCACAGGAAGGATCGATACAAAAACTGGCGTCCTTTGGTAGCGGAAGTGCCCCTGGGCTACCCAGCAGTACACAACCAGTACCTAATTCAGGAGCTGGTCCACCTGCACCAGAGTATCATGATTATGGGGGCTATCCAAGACCGCGTCTTCCTCAACCAACTCATGGCCCTCTTCATCCATCACATCATGTACATCCGTCTCATTCTTATCCAGGCTATCATCCTGGACCTGACCCCATGTATACTATGTCAGAACAAGGTATTTACAATTTATTACCTATTCCCACAAGTTAACGTTAAATAATAAAATAAAATAAAATAAAAAGTTTTTGTATTTAATTTTCCCTGCAAAAGAAAACTATTATTATTCTCATGCAAAATAATAATGATTTTTAGGAATTGGCGACATGGGAGTTTGGCCAGGAGCTCCTGGGGCAAACAGATATTCACCTATAACTCCAGGCTATAGACATTCATATGAACATCAACAAAAAATGCATCAATATCCTCCACAACAGGTAACATCAACATATTTTTATAATTTAATTGCAAGAATAAAAACAAATATATAATTGTGTAATGCCATATATTCAAATCACAATAATTTGAATTCCATTAAGTTGAATAAATCACTAAGATTTTTTTAAATTTTAATACTTCTAATTATAACTGCATTAATATTTCAGTACTGAACTTATTACAATAATCTCGCTTCTTGTTTGCACGTAATATGTATGTACAGTAAAGGCAACTCCTAACCTCTAAGGAAAATCAATTTTGATTGGACTTTTAATGCTACATAGCTCATGACTTATGTTACTCCCAGACATTGAGTGTTAACTTAGGCTTTCGTTATTATTTCGTGTTGACTAATTCATTAGCAACATCTAATTGCTCATAAAAATACCTGTCGTGCTTAGGTAGTAGTTTAATACATAAGTGTTCTTTGGTGAAGATTTTTTTTTAATTTTAAATGAATTACAAACTTTGTTCAAACATACTTATTGCTTTATGAGACATTCCATAATGTTGTTCAGTATAAATATTTGTAAAGGGTCTATTGCCGATACTGATCATATCATATATATGAGCGCCTATACTACCCACTCCTCACCCATACACTTCACCTCGCTACGGCGCCGTCATTAACATTGATGAGTATTATGTCTATGGTTTTACAGGATTTTTAAAAATTATTACTTACTTTATCATTGTTGGGCGAAAAATTCAGTGACAACATATTGAATATCTTAAATTTATTCTACATGTACGTTTTTTTCTTCTGGCAATTGCAATATAGCCCTTTATATATTTTTTTAATTTTAAAGAGTTCAAGTCTGGGTCTACAAGCGCAAAATGGAGCTTATATACCAAGACAGCCACATTTCCCTCAACCCTCGTCACAACAAATTTATGGACAACAGCAGGTATAACATTTACAACACTTATGGTCACCAATTCAACTTTTGGATAAAGTCTTACCAAAATGTATATTTGTATTTGCACCAAGTTACAGAACATTTTATGGAAAGTATATAAATTCAAACCAATGCCTAGCAAAATAAATTTTAGCTTTATATTATTGTTATGTAATATATGTTGACATTACTCAGTTAATTGATTATAAAATTAATTTATTTCAGAGTTATCCTAATTACACACAAATGCATCCACCGACAGCAACTAGAATTGGTCAACATCCAACATACCATCAACAAATGGATGTAAATGCTCATCAATATGGGTTACCTCATGGGCAACAGAATCACCCTGCTATACCCCAACATCAATCACACCAAAATATGGGAAGTCACGCTAGTGGCATTACATCTGGAATTCAAAGTCATCCAAATGCTCATTTGCACCATTCAGGAGCACCCTCTATACATCACGTATCCCGTCAACCCCCAGTTCCATCCTCTACAGTTGGCCCGTCACATGTTGTATCATCTCAGATGCCGTATGCATCACCTCATCATGCAGTTCCCATGAATTATCAACCGCATCAGGTTCAACATCCTCTCGACGTAAATGTAACCAACCAATACAATCCCATAAAGCCACCTGGTATAGAAACTGGAAGTCCTCAATATCGCCCACCCTTCCCACAGTTATCGCCCCAAATTTCACCACGGGCTCAGGTTTCTCCACGCCAACAGCCACAACCTCAATTATCTCCACGTCCAGTAATGTCACCCGTAAAAGGACCGAACGCATCGCCGCATGGACCGCGAAACTTAGTTCAGTCACCAGTTTCTTCCGGTGCTCCACCGGTTTCCGGATCATTTACGTCTCAAAATACTCTCCAAGCTTTAGAACAAATGGTTTTACCATCTGGTGCAGACTATCCCTATCAAAGAACCCCCTCATCTCCAGCAGTTGGACACATTTCTTCATCGCCCTCACAATGGAATCAAAACAAATTACCGACACCAATAAACGTCGGTCATATGGAAGGTGATCAATCTATTAAAAGTGTGGAATCTGTGGCACCGGCAAATACCTTAAAATCTGATTTAGCCAAAAATACTTCTCTGATTGTACCAACAGAACAAAAACCTACCGATAAGGAAAGACAGTTGGATACAGTAAACAAATCACATACATTCATTCCACCGTCAAATATAACAAGTGTTCCAAAAGAAAATATATCATTAAATAATGCAAATAATCCTTCAATGGCATCATCTACATTGAACTCATGTGTTTCTGTTGACGAAACAGAGAAAAGCGATAGCCACATTCAAGGACATCAACCAGCGGAAACAATTTGTGAACCTAACCTAGGAAATCCCAAAGATAAAGAAAAGACTGAGGTGCCTGGAGATGTACCAAGCAGTAATGAAAAACATGATATTCAGCTTCAGGCGATAGATAAACCTACTAAGATAGGCAACGACCAAATAAGCCACATGACTCCTTTGCCACCTTCATCTGTGTCAAATATCAGCACTGTTGATAATATTCAAACAAGTAGTCCACAAACAATTAATATACCTATGAGCCATATACCTATACATACTGCAAGTAATAATGCAAATCAATTTGAAACTTCGCCAATTAGTAATGTAACTAGAAATCAAGGATATCCAAATAATACATTTCAAAGTGTTACAGGCAATGTTCAGAATATTACGTCTGAATCTATTTCAGCTAGTATGGTTACAAGCGCGCCTACAAGCCTGCAAAGTAACCAAACGCTTAATGTAACTTCCTCATTTCCAAGTGGACTTCCGACTGGCACTCAGACAATTACCAATGGACAAAACATTCTTCCATCTACTCAAACAATGCACGGCAATATTTCCAACACCGTGTCGTCGAGTATACCGGGTCACAATACGCAAGGTAATTTAACTTGCATACCGTCTACATCTGTCAATATTATAGGAAATATACAAGCTACTATACCCAATCCCCCTACCAATGTATCCAATATTCAAACAAATGCTCCTACCAATGTACCAAATATCCAAGTAGGAATGCCAATGGGTGTTCAAAATGTTCATTCAAACATGGGACCAACTATGCAAAATCAGCCTAATATTATGTCAAATGTACCTCACAATATGAATCCTAATTTGATAATGATTGGATCAAACACTTTGCCACATTCTGGTATTCCAAATATGTTTGCGGCATCTCATCATCAAGAGAGAATAGCTATTCAACAACAAATACAAGAAATATATTGTTTGCCACCATCTAACGAGAACCAGGAAAAAGTCAGATGTCTTCAGGAAAGACTAGCAATGTTGCAACAACATGAGAGTAATGACAAATGTAGTGGTGGTCCGAATTGTATTTTACAAAATCCTATTTATGGCACAAAAATGGTTGAAAGTCCTCAGGTTACGAGTACGACAGGTCGTGGACGCGGAAAAGGTCCAACGAAACCTAGAAAACCACGAGTAAAGAAGGAAAAGGTAATTCCTCAATCACAACCATTGGATCAACTTCCTGTGTCAGAGGATTGTGTCACTGCAGGAACAGGTCTTCAAAGTCACTTAGAAATGGATACTGACATAACTGAAGATATGTCCAATTTAGATAGTAGTGCAATTTCTATGGATGAACTTAATTTTGGAAAAGCAAAAAAACCGCGAGCGCCACGGAAAAATAAAGAGAGAAAACCAAGGACACCAAAAGAACCAAAAGCTTCTAAAGATCCGGGAGAAAAGCAAATAAAAGAACGAAAGAAACGTGAGTCCAAAGATCCTAATGCACCAAAAAGAAAACGAAACATCAAAAGAGGAGCAACTGAAATACAGGCAGATACTACCACGAACAACGATATGCTCGAAAAAGATGCTTCTTTTAAGACTATAATAGATTTTCATGCGGACAATACTGCAACAAACCTGGAACCCGGTAAAAATATTTCACAAATGCCATCATTAGATGAATGTAACGTTACAGACTTTGACGACATTCCTGTTTCAAAAATAGCTATTAAAGATTTGCTTGAAGAAGCAGAAGCCAAACGTGAACAAACTGAGAAAGATGAAGATGTAGATTTTACTTTTGCACAGAAGAAAAAGGCATCTAAGAAACGATCATCTGGTGGAGGAAGCTGTAAAAAAGTAATAGCGAAAAAAACACCAAGTGGAAAAAAGAAAAGACGCGGTGGATTGATACCGGATTCGGATGGAGAACCTGATGATTTAATGACGACTCCTCCACCGTCACCTCCACCTGAAGGCGACGATAGTTTAAAGCGGCGCTCTGCCAGGAATACGCAGCGCAAGAAGTACACTGACGACGTTATGTTGCGCTTGTCTGATGATGAATTTACCATGGCAACCCCAAAATTAGAAAAAGATTTCGAAGACTCAAACCCTGATACCAAAGATTTTCAACGATCGGAGAATACGCCAAAACCAAATTACATATACGTTAATACAACAGAAGAAGATTCAATGATTGTGCAGCATGTTCTAGCAAGCCGTATGGGAAAACGAGAACTTAAATCTGAATCAGCAGCTGATGAACATAAAAAAGAAGATAAAACCGGGGATTTGGAATCTGAAGAGTCGGTAGAGAATAAACAATTACAGGATGAGATAGCCGGACCCAGTTGCAGCAACAATATTAAAATGGAAAATCCTAATAGTGCCGAAGGAACAGAAATATTAGAAAGTAAAGACAATAAGTGTATCTCCGACAATGATACAGTTGAAATGAAAAATAAAAAACCGATTATGGTAGACGTTGAGGAGTATTTTGTGAAATATCGTAATTTCTCTTATTTACACTGTGAATGGAAAACAGAAGATGAATTATACAAAGGTGATAAACGAATATTTTCTAAAATCAAACGTTTCAAACAGAAGCAAGCTCAGCAATTAAATATTTTTGAACTATTAGATGATGAACCCTTTAACCCAGATTATGTTGAAGTTGAAAGGATATTGGACATGTCTGAGAATCAAGATCCAGCAAACGATACAGTTGTAAAGCATTATTTAGTGAAATGGAAAAGCTTACAGTATGAAGATTGTACTTGGGAGTTAGAAGAAGATATTGATGTGGACAAAATAAAGCAATATAAAATTTTTAGCGAAATCCCATTAAAAGAAAAATGGAAATTTAAAAAGCGGCCATCTGCTGATAATTGGGTACAGTTAAAAGAATCTCCACTTTACAAAGGTGGAAACACTCTGAGACCTTATCAACTTGAAGGGTTAAATTGGTTATTGTTTTCTTGGCATAACAATAGAAATTGTATCCTGGCAGATGAAATGGGATTGGGAAAAACGATTCAAAGTCTTACATTTGTCAATTCTGTTTGGGAGTATGGAATTAGAGGACCTTTTCTAATTATTGCTCCACTTTCAACGATACCAAATTGGCAAAGGGAATTTGAGGCTTGGACTGAGATGAATGTCGTGGTTTATCATGGATCGCAGCTGAGCAAAAGTATGATTCATGACTATGAATTCTATTATAAGGACACACAAGGCCAACCAATAAAAGAAATAACGAAATTTAATGTATTAATAACAACATTTGAAATCATTGTAACTGATTTTCAAGAATTAAAATCATTTAACTGGCGAATTTGCGTTATAGATGAAGCACATAGATTAAAAAATCGTAACTGTAAATTATTAGAGGGATTACGACAGCTTCATTTAGAACACAGGGTGCTTTTGTCTGGGACACCTTTACAAAATAATGTAAACGAACTTTTTTCGTTACTCAACTTCCTGGAGCCTTCACAATTTTCTAGCAGTGATGCATTTTTAAATGAATTTGGACAATTAAAGACGGAATCTGAAGTTATTAAGTTACAAGCCTTATTGAAGCCTATGATGTTAAGAAGACTGAAAGAAGATGTTGAAAAAACTTTAGCGCCGAAAGAAGAAACAATAATTGAAGTAGAATTAACAAACATTCAAAAAAAATATTACAGGGCTATATTGGAAAGAAATTTTAGTTTCTTACAGAAAGGTACAGCCTCTGCTGCCAATATTCCGAATTTAATGAATACAATGATGGAATTACGAAAATGTTGTATACATCCATATTTACTAAATGGGGCTGAGGACCAAATACAATTTGATTACAAACAAGCGAATGGAGAAGACAAAGAAGCCTATTATAAAGCACTTATACAATCATCTGGTAAAATGGTATTAGTGGACAAATTGTTGCCTAAATTAAAAGCTGGGGGACATCGCGTCTTAATATTCAGTCAGATGGTCCGATGCCTGGACATTTTGGAAGACTACCTAATGTTTAGGAAATATCCTTACGAACGAATTGATGGTCGTATACGTGGCAATTTAAGACAAGAAGCTATTGACAGGTTCTCCAAACCGGATTCTGATCGCTTTGTTTTCTTATTGTGTACTAAAGCAGGAGGACTGGGTATTAATTTGACAGCAGCTGACACTGTCATAATATATGATAGTGATTGGAATCCGCAGAATGATTTGCAAGCTCAAGCACGTTGTCACCGCATAGGTCAACAAAAAATGGTTAAAATCTACAGGCTGATTTGTCGCAACACTTACGAAAGAGAAATGTTTGATAAAGCATCATTAAAACTGGGTCTGGACAAAGCAATTTTACAAAGTATGAATACATCGCAAGGTAAAGAAGCTGGTTTAAAGCAGTTATCAAAGAAGGAAATTGAAGACTTATTAAAGAAAGGTGCCTATGGAGCTGTAATGGATGAAGACAATGCTGGTGACAAATTTTGTGAAGAAGACATAGAAATGATATTAGCTCGCCGAACTCAGGTTATACAAATGGAGTCCGAGAAGGGTTCTACATTTTCGAAAGCTAGTTTTGCAGCAGCTGATCAGAGATCTGATATTGATATAAGAGATCCTGATTTTTGGAATAAATGGGCAAAAAAAGCAGAAATCGATACTACTGAGAAAAAGGAAGACGAAGATTTAATAGTGACAGAACCTAGAAAACGTACCATTATCAAAAGATATGGCCACGATGATGGCCCCATGGAAATGTCTGATATGGAAGTAACACCAGATTCTGAAGACGACGAAGAAGGTAAGAAATTAAACACCAACTAAATGCTTCTTAAGTAATAAAATCCCAAAAGGATATTGATTCATTCCTTATTGCGGATGTTGAACCATTGCGCTTCATAACCAGTTAACAAGATTTAGACAAGATAAATTTATAAAGTCAATGAAAACGAAAAACTGTCTGCTTATTAAGACGATATTTAGTCTTTTGAAATAAGAAAACTATCAATTGTACATAACTTGATTATTAACACGGGATGTCTACCAAGTGGGCTGGTGGTTTCTTCGACGCTTCTACCGATCTCAATTTGAAGCCGTCTTAAGAATCACATACAAGATGTAACAGCCACTTGAGAGAGATTTTGTTAAGGATATATTTACATGATCCTCTTATGAAGATGAATGATATTAGTTTGTGTACATTAATGTGGTTTCGAAAAAGTTCTTTACTTTCAGTTTTTTGTTTTTATTTAAAAAAAATAACACAATTTCCTTTTATTATTTTAAACTAAATTTAATTACTAGTTTTTTTTTAAATAGCCTAACATCGTGTGTTTGATAAATGTAAATTCTGAAAACTAAAATACAACGTTTATCTTCATAATTCTCAACTTTTTCAGTTGAGAGTTATTGCATACAATTTTTGGTTTATTTCTGATTTTTATTTTAGGTATTAGCTTAAGAAGCAAAAGGAAGAAAGAGAAGCTGGGTAGAAAAGGAAGGAGATACGCGAGTGACGAATATGTTCCAAGAAATGAGGGAATGTCCGTTGATGAGGAGGTAGTTTATGGATCCTGGACTAGATCAGAATGTTTCAAGATTGAAAGAGGCTTGCTTACTTTTGGGTAAATATATTAATTTTTAGGTATTCAATATCCCTACTCTATTTTGTAAGTAACAATATGATTACTGGTGTTATATATCACAATTTAAGGTTTCCAATATTGCAATAGTTCAATATTTTTAAACTATCAAGAATTTTAAAATTTGTTTAGTGGTCCACAACCATTTGTACAATTTTTATGTCATCGATAAAAAATAGAACTAAACTATGTTGCGACAAAGGCAACAATTTTGAATGACCATACATCAGGTGTTTCACCTATGTATGAATATCTTACATATAGCGAATCAAAAACAAAAATGATTTTCTTTGAGTTATTAAAAAAATCATGCTAAACAATTTTGTAATATTTAAAACAAAATATTTTTTTTATATATTGCATGTAGTAAATTTTGTAATGCATTTAATAGAACAATTTACATTTACAAATCGTGGCTTACTTTTTGGGCAGCGGAATACGTGTGTGATATATGTTGATAGCGTTTTTGCCTAAATGCTTACTTAAAGCAATTATAAGATGTATAATTTAGCTTTAGCAAAGTATTCTCAATTTTTACGGATTTGTTTAAAAAATGTCTAACTTTCCAGATGGGCGCGATGGGAAGAAATTATAGATAAAAATCAGTTCAGGAAAGGTTGGCAATTGCCAGTGATTGAAGACTGTGCTCGAATTATTGTAAGTTTGTATAATCCAATTCTTCAAAAATGGACGTCACTGTACACCAGCGGCCCCAAAAAGAAAAAATCCCCCATTCCCACTCCCACTCTAGAGTTGCTATACGGATCTGGAAGAAATTTAAAACTCGACACGACATAGTATTTTTCAGTAGCTTAGGCTAATAACTTAGATTTATTAAAATTCAACGTAGACGATGTCGCGAAGGATAGCTAGTCATTGATATTATTTTGTTCTATTTAAACATATTAATAATATTGTGTTATTTTTCAATACATTCACCACTATTACAGAAGAAACCTGTAACCAAATTACAATAGTCTATTAGTGACCTGTGCGCCCATTCCTATTCAATACTGGATAAAATAGTTGATTAAGTTCTACCAAATGATGACTTGCCATGCTAATACCGAGAAAGTTTGAGACTTTCACTGAGTTCAAAGAATTTTTTTTCTGAACAATAAGCAACTTTTTTTTTATTCTTCTGTATAGTTCTTGTTATATTTCGATTTTATTAATTGCAGGTATTATATTGTTTGCGTCACTATAAAGGCGACGAAAAAATAAGAAATTTTATATGGGATTTGATAGAGCCCTGTGAAAATGGTGAAGTTACTATTTCTAGAAATCACAGTGGCCTTCATAACCCTGTGCCTCGAGGTAGAAATGCTAAGAAAAAGAATCGCCTTAAAGAAGTTCCGAAGTTAAACGATATCCAAAAATGGGAAGATCCATGTCATTGGAGTTCTACAGATAAATATGACTGTGAAGCCTACCTGGAAAGTAGTTATAAGAAACATTTATTTCGACATGCCAACAAGTAAGCCTATATTGGTTATAAAAAAATAGGTGATCATTGGTTCCCAATACCATAAGTTAAGGGTGATGGCTACTAATCTAGTTAGAAGCTAGTTTTTATATTTATTTGCATGCTTTAACATCATCCTTCTTACCTTATCG
This sequence comes from Papilio ambrax, assembly GCA_018231605.1. NCBI lineage: Eukaryota > Metazoa > Arthropoda > Insecta > Lepidoptera > Papilionidae > Papilio > Papilio ambrax. The sequence goes on from DVQG01000062.1 coordinate 19,478, forward strand.
TGCTCCCGTAGTGTCGGAGTACCAGGGTTTCGTCCTCCAAATAACTTAATCATGCTTCAACATGAAACTAATATATGTTCAGTAGAGGATACCCAACGCATATCCAACCATTTAAATCATAGCAAATGTCTATGGGCAGTGGGCACTTTGCTTTTTTAGTAATAATGGATTTCTAATATTATTAGATTAGTTATTCATTTGATCTAATTTTATTAAATCACTAAAATATTGCCCATGTTAATCAAACGAAATCAATGATGATGTCTATTTTTGTCCGATTTCAGAGTATTGCTGAGAGTTCGAATGATGTATTATATTAAACATGAAGTAATAGGCGACTACGCCTCACAGATAGAGAGCGGTGTACATGCCAGGTAATAAATAAGAATATAAGTTTTCCTGAAAGAACATTTGCAGTAATTAAATAAAAAGAAAATACTTAATTTGATAAGCAATCAATGAATGAATATAAATGTGAGATTAGTGTTGAATGAGTGGTTACACAAATTGCAGCAGTTTGTGCATGCGCGTGCCGCGCGGCGTGGACAGCGCGCCGCCGCGGCTGTGGTGGGACGCGGAGTGCGACGTGTCGCTGCTCGTGGGCACCTACGTGCACGGCTACGAGAACTACCTCGCCATGCGCTCCGACCCCCAACTCTGCTTCGTAGACAAGTTGGGCCCACCCGACGATGCCGAATGTACTGATATCAAGTAAGTATACATATACCATACACAATCCTGCATTGGCTTGTTGTTGCGACTGCTTAAAAATCAACAATAACTTTGTTACAAAACAATTTGTGAAGAAAACAATTATATCAGGAGCGAAGAACGCAAAGTGCGCGGAAGTGTGGTGGGAGACGAAGACTGCACGGACGAGGTGTCGAGCGGCGCGGGAGCGACGTCGCCGGCCGCCTCGCCGCGGGCCGACGTGGACGCGGACGGGGAGGCGGAAGCGGACGCGGAGGCGGAGGAGGCGCGCGGCTCGCACCTCTGGCCCTCCATGCAGGACCTCAACACGCGCCTGCGCCGTCTCATCACCGCCTATCAGCGCAACTACAAGCGCGAGGAACTCAAGATGCAGCAGCGAGCCAAGGTCGGAACATTTTGCTCTTATTAAAACTTATACCGTCCTTGGTCTATTGATAAGGGTTTAAAAATATTCCAATAAAATCTATAGATGCCATAATACATTTTTAAGTCAAGGTCAAGTCTGATACGGTCTGCTGTAAAGATTTCTTTTTGATTTATCTCTATTTAGTTCACCTAAGACAGTTATGGCACACATCTCAAGTATGGCCTAGAAGCATCACTCCTAAAGTGCTATGATGCCAGGACATCCCTTCTACCAGTCGTATTACTTACGAGAGCACTTAAAATTTAGAAATTAACCAAATATCATATATATTAAAAAATTCTTATTTTCTTATCACTTTTGATAAGAAACCACCAATTTTTAATGAGCTCTACGCCTATTTATTTAATAATTCTCTAAAAGATTTACAAAATAGGTGTTGTAGATTGTCTCCATCATTTAATTTTTAAAGAAAGTCTTTAAGTTACGATACTCTATACTATTGTATATTTATTATAATACTGTTTATGCTTAAATGTGCGTGCTATTTGTGCTTGTGGGTCATAACTATACCGTGGGCGGAATTTGTCTGAACTGTTCTAAAATGACTGTTATATTAAAGATGGAACGAAGAGAGCGAATGGAGCAACTAGCACGCGATGAGGTGTCCCAGTGGCGCTGGAGCCGAGCCGACGAGGAAGCATTCCGTCGCACCGTTGCCTCCTACGGAGTCGAATTTGACCCGGCCACTAAAAGCCTGCGCTGGAATCGCTTTAGATCTCTGGCACGATTGGATTCCAAGAGCGATGACGCGCTAACAGATTATCTTAAAGCGTTTATGGCTATGTGCAAAAGACAATGCGGATTATCAGTCGGAGAAGCGGAATTGCCGACGAGAGCCGACCTTAAAGCGGAACCTATCGGCGAGGAAAGAGCAATCGCAACTTTGGAAAGGTATTTAATACACACGAGCTGTTGCCCGCAAACTTCGTTAGCGCAAATTAAGACCACCCGTGACGTAATTTTGACAGCGCAGAATTTAAAAAAAGTAGCCTGTAATGTACCTATCTTTGTCAGCTACCCACCAGTGTAAGTAACGTCGAAATCGGCCCAGCCGTTTCGGAACGTTTAAACAAAAGCGGCTTGCGGACAGACAGACAGACATTTTTTTTAAAATGCGATTTTCGACATCATCAACGTAAATACATCATCTTCCCGAAATCTGGAAATTTTCCTTTGATATTACAGACATTCCAATTTTATTATACGTATAGATTTTATTAATAGCAAAATGATTGATGAATAATATGATTTAGAATCGACCTGCTGCGCGTGCTGCGGGAGGAGGTGGCGCCGCACCCCGCGCTGGAGGCGCGCCTGGCGCTGGCCGAGCGCTCGCTCGACACGCCGCCCTGGTGGCAGCCCGCGCGCCACGACAAGCTGCTCGTGCTCGGCGTCTGCAAGTGAGGCTCTCTCTCATTCTCTCTCTCTCTCTCTCTCTCTCTCTCTCTCTCTCTCTCTCTCTCTCTCTCTCT